>VYZP01029563.1:14755-116716 GCA_013400635.1 Hypocryptadius cinnamomeus
AAAAAACAAAAAAAAAAAAAAAAAAAAAAAGAGATACTAAACTTCAATAAGCAAGAAATTTTAATTAAGCCTCAGTGGGTCAAAGGAAAATTAAACTGGGAGGAAAAAAAAACCAAAACCAAAAAAACCAACTTAGTATCCTAATTGGTTTTTACATGCTTCACAAGTTGCTGTTTTTTAACTCAGGAAACAATGAATAGGGAGAGAAAAAACCTGCTAAAATCTTTAGAATTTACACAATTCTATCCCTAACTACAGACAGCATTATTTGGTACAATGTGTATTTGTGGATGTACATGAACAGTATATATATTATCCGGATCATGTTGTGCTATGTACACATCTTTACAATTCTTCCTGAAGGTTAAAGCAGTTCATTAGATTTCAAAATGCGTAATCATCTTGTGTTGGCACTTGTTAGGCTCTTGTCAGCATTGATAACTGGCATGTTTTATTGCAGCCCAGTTCCAGCCAGTGTTTGCCAACTTGTAACAACAGAAGTCCAGCAATAGGTGGGTAGAGTGCAGGAAAAAAAACAGTGCCATGTTTCTCAATTGGAGACCTGCAAAGAAATCACAGGTATTAAAATAAAACCCCTCCTCCCCCTCAATTATTTTCAAGATGTTAATTAGTTTTTCAAGCTCAAGAAGATTAACTATTACTTTTTCAAGAGCTTCACATACCTCTGAACAGAAGATGGATAAATCCAAACTCATCACCTGAGAAAGACTGGAGTTAGTCCAGCACACTGTGTGTCCAAGCTCAATTATCACTTTCTGGCTCCTGTAACTCGTGTTGCTTGTCGAGTGCGCAGCGTGTAAAGCTTTGATTACTCACACACAGGGCTAAACATGGCAGATTGATCACTGAAAAGTCTGTGCATTACTTACTGTGAGAGACAGGTACAAGTGGCACAGCAGTGCTTAGCAAGCACTGACACCACAGCCCCCAGTCACACTGGGCTGGTTTGAAACCAGCTGTGGCCCCTTCTCATCCAATTCCCTGCCCAGCGCTCACTTGGGAGGAGTCACCAGACTTAGAAAAGCTTTTGCCTTCCAGAAAAGCAACACAGCCAATTACTTAAAATATTTGTCAAGAGCATTGTTTCACTATAGCTAAGTTCAACATGGCAACAGAGCTGAGGTTAGTTAAGGATACTCTGGAGTGTTACTCACAGTTACTCCCCTTCTCCAAGACAGGAAAAAAAAAAGTCAGCAGCATTAACAATTCTTGCACTCCAGTTATAGGCAGTTGTACAAGACTTTCTGTTCCTTTGCTTAATCTTTTGATCAATATTAAGCATTTTTCATGCTTAATCCATACTGGAGAAAGTTCCTTTCAATCAAAGCATTTCTGCAAAGAGGGACTGCAGAACTAATTTGTCACAGATGGAGCATTACCCCAACCTCCCCTATGTTTACAAAAGGGTAAGAAAGGAACTCTCTCCTGTACAATTGTGATTAAAAAAAACTACCCAGCAGAAGAATGTAGTAAGCTGCTCTGGTTCAGTCTGAACTACATACAGTGCCACATTTCTGTTCCTGTGAATTATGTATGCTGTAGGTAACCAGTAAATATGGATTTGGGGTTTGCCAGCCAAATGGGTCAGAGCAGTTTATTTGCCAAACCAACCATTAAGAAAAGGCAGCTTCAACATGAAGTTCTGTTTTGCTTTGAAAAGCAAGAGTGGGAAATTATTAGCTCATGGAGGAAGTTTTTCCTTGGCATGCCCAAGATAAAGTGACCAAAGGCCAGGGATTTAAGGGCCATACTTTAATACAGAGCTTTCTATGAGAGGTTATTAAAAAAAAAAAGTCCCATTAAAACTGAGATGGGATTGTGTAAATTAGAGTAAGTATCTTGAGTCAGAAGCTCTTTAACAGGGTGGCAAAAAATGCAAATATCACGTCAGCTACTCTCAGGTCAAAACTTGTCTAAGCTCTCAGATATGCCACAGTTCCATTTCCAAGCAGAACACAGCTGTTTTTATGAAGCTATTCCCAAGCCTTCCTCACTAAAGATGTTTTTTGGGCTGCTGAAGAGAACACCACCTTTCTTGATGTTATTGACTGGTAATATCTCAATTTGATGCTTTCTGCTGTGCCAGGAGACTTTCTGTTAAAACTCCCAGAGATACCTGAAACAAACCCTTCTCGGTGGTTCCTGGCAACCTCACTGAAGTCACATTTAACTCCTATGTGCAACATGCCACCAACATCTGCAAGATAATCCACAACTCCTGAGACAAGACTTTCAAGATGCTTTTAAGATTCTAATAAGTGTTCTTCACAATAATGAATACCAAGGAATTGTCACCCCCTTCTATTACAGCTCCAGTAACCTCTATGTGCCATTAATAAAGCAGGATGAATTCTGATAAAGAGAAGTTCAACTTCTGAACAGCATAAAACACAAGAATACAAGAGAAGTTCCCCAATTTTGGCAGAATAGGCTGTAAAATGCACTTAAGTTCTTTTAGTCTTTAGTACTGCATACAGGCAAAGAGCTCCACTGAGATCATGCAGCTGAGAAGAAAGGTTTGGGGATTTCTTTTTGCTTTTGAGGGGAAGAAAAATAGTTCAGCAACACTTAAGCAGGATATCCTCAACTCAGGTAACTGACTTGTCTTGAGAAGGATACTTACCCTGAAAAAAGTGAAGCTACTAGCTGCTGAATAAGTGTCACTCAAAAGCAGTTTCTTGGCTTTTTCTTACACAGCGGGCAACTTTTCTTTTAAATTCTCCATTTCTGTCTTCTCTCCATTCTTTCTGTAATTGAATAGACAGCTTTCAGATGTCAGTCCTACAACAAGGAGTTGTACAAGCTCTAGGAAGACTCTTGTTGTTTTCAGACATTAGCCATCTAGTCAACATGTAAATTTGCTTACAGTCATTGAGCTCCTCACTGAAAACCTGTGATTTTCAGGACTTCCTAAAGTTTGCTCTGGGTTTCTGTGCCAGCTGCTTACAAGACAGTGAGGATGTAATTTTCCCCTTGGATTTTAGGCACACTCCAAGACTAACCTGGTGGCTTACTAGTATTTCACACTGTCTGTGCTAAAATCTATTTGCTTCAGCCTGCAAAGTAGCAGCAAACCCAACCTGTAGACCACAAGCTGGTATGTGTTAGAGACAGTGGTGAAAAAGGTACACAGGTACTGTGGAGCCAGCAGTTACTCTGAGATTTTTTTTTAAGACAGTTTCAGCTCCTTCAATCTAGCCAGGACACTCCAGGACAGAAACACAGAAGTCACAGTGTCTAGAAGAGGCACAGCAGTGTCCTTCGAAAGCAAACACCTCCTAGTTAGATATGGCTGTAAGATAGTGGCTCTGTGAGAAAGACCTTAGGAGAATACTCAGCTCACCTACAGGGCTGGTCTCTGTGACAGGGATCTGATTTCAGAACTGCAGAGATGAAGAGCCAAGATAAAGATGAGCAGGAAGATAGGTAAGAGGGAAGTCTGAACCCAGAGATGCACACATCAAGGTATCACAAAAACCTACACGAGAAAGTGCAGCCAGGTTTGTTTTGTGCCAGGCTCACAAGGAGCTCAGATGAAAGCACAGGAGCATCAGGTGTGGTTAAGACTGATGTGCTGGGTACTGCCTTCCAGTCAGAAGTGGTGGGGAAAATATAAAGAACTCCTTGTTTCATGAAGTTCTACAGTTCTTAGTGTCTGATACAACCAATATATTGTTACTGCAGGGGTGAGGGAAGGGGTTAAAACCCCCCCATTGTTTGACCTGATGCAATCTAGCACACAACCCCTTTTCACCCCCCCCTGGAGTGAAGGTTGTAGTACATTTGAGTGATAAATGGCATACCCTAACATTCATCACCTCCAAGCTCACTTAAACAATCAGCATGTTGGAGAGCCCAGCATATCTTAACTTTCCTATGAAAGCACAAATAAGGCTACTAATTAGTTTGTTCTTTTTCAGCAATTCATGCAGCAAACATTTGGTTCCTTAAACTGGGACATAGGACAGCTTACACAAGATGGCTTAAAGCCAAGAAAAGCATTGAATTTGTGCCCTCTGAGCTTCAGAGCCTTAGTTTTTGTTTCTACTTTTTCTATTTGTAGTTCTATGAATTGTTCAGATTTGAATAGCAAGCAAAGTTTCCAATTTGACAGCTGAATCTCCAAAAATGTAATTTTAGGTCATGAACTGTTCTATTTGTTTTTTAAAATATCTATTCAGGTTCCTGATCCTCATTTTTCTCCCACTCCAAGAGACAGTACTCCAACATGCATAGTTCATTCTTCCTGAAGGCAGGTATATCCCCTGCTCCTATAATCCTGTGAATTGCCTGTAACACCTTATTCACTAAACTCACTTAAAAGCAGAAACTACTGACAGCAGACAAAGTATCTTATAGTAACTGCCAAATTTCATTGCTGTACTAAACACAGGAGCTGCTGATTCTTCATTACCCTGAGTATGTTTTTTGCTAATATGAAGAGATTTACAATCCAGCAGGAGAACCAACTGCTCCAGTAGCACTACAAAAAAGTTCCTTGAAACATGTAATGCCACAGTCAAAAATAGTTTCTAACATCCAAAGTGATGCCTCACTACTATCTTCACAGTCAAATTTGGATTTTTTGGTTCTTTCATGCTGGGCTAGAAAAAGCTGGTTTCATTTTTGACCTTTACCCTAAGGCAAATTCATTTTGTGTCTAACTTTTCTAAGGAAAAAACCAAAGATATAAAAAACCCACTCCTGAAGTAGTTGTCAGTGGGGCACAATACAAAAAGTCTGATGTCAGGAACTCAAAAACATGTGCTTTCTCCAGGGTTAGGCCAGCTACATTCAACATACATGAGTTTGTGAACTGAGGAATTCTAATTGCACTTTTAGTATTTCATTATTAACTTGTTCCTCCTGGTGCTCTCAGCAGGAAATGTCCATATTTCCTGAGTGTCTTTTTCCACCAGTAACATGACACAAAAAAGGGAGGTCCAACACTTAAAAAGGATAAATGAGGAAACTGTTCACTGCAACTTTTTGTTTTCTGTTTTCTTCTCATTAAATTTGTTCCACATGAGTCTGTTCCCATAATGATTTTTCAGAGAGCTCAACCACCTTTGAAAATACTCATAACATAGCAGATGAAAGGCTCCAGGAAAGTACTAAACTCCCACCCACTTTGGGAAAGTATAGTTTGGCTGACAGAACAGGTTAACAATCCTTTACAAAACTCTGCATCTCACAATTCCCATCTCATTCTTCCTCACTCCCACAGTTAAAAGAGCTAGAACTTCTCTTTTGTGAGAAGACAACACTCACTGCTGAACTGCAATTCAAGAGCATGTCAGTTATGTCAGATGAGCAGGCTTGATGTCTGTCCCCCTATGCCCTTCCAGAACTGAGACTTTTTTCTCTCCCCACCACATTTTTCAGCCTCATTCTTATATTCTGCTCTAAACACAGCTCTTCTGGAGAGCTGATAGCTGTGTTTATACACACACACAGAGCACAGGCCATGGTCCATAACACTGTGCTGAATCAAACCCTTCCATCTCACACCTGCAGATTCACTCTGGTCTTTGGCTGTAAATCAGACCATTTTTCCTCAGTCCTGAGCCAGTCAGTCTAGTCTGGGACAACCCTCCCTGTTAAGTTGAAGGTCAGATACCCAGTAAAGCCTTTGAGTACCTTCTCAGAGCACAGACCTACACAGTCAAACCAACTGCTCTAATCCATGGGACAGGAAGACTGCTCTAGAGAAGTGAAAGAAACTTCCCAAGGTTAATTAGTAGTTTCGTCTGACAACATCACTGCTTTTCCCAACACAATGGTAGCCTTAGCCTGTGACAGAAAAGGTTCTTCCCAAAGTTACTGTTTGCTAAACCAGAAACAGAACTCCATTGCAAGGTTTCTACATTGAAGACAACTGGCAGACCAAGGAAAGCCTTACCGCTGCATCAACATTAGCAGGAGAATCACCATTGGGATCTGCCAGCATGGAAATAACACTAATCATTATAGTTTCCACTGTGTGAATGGGAAGCCAGCGTTCCTCAGGTTTTTCATAGCCATATTTGTCTTCTCCAGGCTCATGAAGAATTGAAATGCAGACATCGCCGTTCTTGTCAACTACAAAACAGAACAAGGCATACTTCAGTCATGAACAACATGCTAGCATTTCTTCAGGACAGTCATGAACTGCTCATTTCACTCCAGCTAGTCTGAAACACTGTTAGTGAAAACACTTTATAAAGAAGGAAAGTAATTAACTATTGCAGAACTTAAACTGTAATAAACAGGGCTTGGTGGAAGTCTGGATGTGCCTGGACTCCTGACAGAGAGGGCACATGGGGAGGAAGGACTCAGTCTAACATCACACTGCAACTCTCAAGAATATTTATTTAGACAGGCTTCCACCACAGCCTTTTTTGTTAAATTCAGCAAACTCGAGAGTGACTTTTTTTCCACAGCAACAGCATCAGCTGGATATTACTGGAACATATTGAAATATGATTTAAACTGCTGGAATTAGAAAGTGCCTGACAAGTACTCTGGTATTTCCAGAGCTGAAACTGACACAGCATTAAAATATTCCCTGTCCTTTTGATGGGAGCACCGTCTCCTCCCACCTTTCAATATCTACATTCCTGAAGTTGAAGAACATTTCTCTTTCCCAGTAAAACCATCTTGTGTTTTATTTTACCTTCCCATCCAATCTCCATCAGTCCATAGGTAAATGAGACATTAGGAGAAGTCTCCTTTAGAGAGACTAAAAGATTTCTTTTCATGCTTCACTAGATGAGGACAACCTTGGGCTTTCTATACTGAACTGCCAAGTCAGTAACAGCAAGATGAAATAATTGAAGGTATAACAAAAGGCAGCTATAGAAGTCAAGTTTTTCCTCAGACTAGAATTTTGCACTTCAGGAAAAAAAATTAAGAAAAAAATCCCTGAACAATTACCAAGAATGCAAGAACCTACTCAGAATAGCTTCTGAAAATACTTTAAGAGTATTTTATGCTCTCAGAGTAGCACTATTAAAAACTCTGCCATTGTTATTACTTCTCTATTAAGTGAGGATGGCAAAGTAAAAGCAGAGTTTCAAATTTCTAACATGAACAGAAATATATTCTATTTGTCTTCACTTCTGCATTTTAGTTCTGAACTGCAAAAAGAAATCGAAACTTTGACATTTCTTACCATTCGGATGCCAGATTTCTGTGATGAATTTCATTTTTGGCGGCCTCAGTGGATAGTCTTTTGGAAAAGTAAGATGAGCCTTGAAAACACCACCTTCACTGGGGAATCAAAAATATCTTAGTAGAGTTTCTTGTAAGCTTAAGCTGAAGATCAGAACTTACTGATGTTCTAAGTTTACACCTCACACAACATCATGTTGGTAATTAACAGTATCTACACTTCCATATGCAATGTAAAGAGTTTCTACATTCAGAAGATCCTTTCACAAGATACTGCCAGTTCCCCAACATGATCTTTTTTAGAACTAAGATGATGTTCCAGAGGGGAAAAACCATGGGGGTGGGGGGGCAGGAAATCAAAAAACTGCCGAGGAATTTACCATCTGGAATCACAACTTATATTTTTTTCCTCACAGTACATTTATTAACAGGGAAAAAAAGGTATTGCCAATAACTGCCTTTCTCAAGTCCAGCCCAGCAGACACCCATTTTCCTCTGCTAGAGGCCTCAGTCCTAATTTTGTGGTCTCAGTCTGCAGCAGTGAGCCCCAGGGAAAAACTGCAGAAAGCTCTGGCTGTGTGTAGAGCATTAAATGTAAAAAGACTTCCAATGCCACCTTTTCAACACTAAGCTGAAGTGACTCAGGCATGACAGTGAGGTGTTCTGCATTAGTTACCCACTCAACTGGAAAACAATAATAAACAAGAGACATCCAGGTTTTATGTGGAGTTACAGGCCAGGAATAGTGCCTTTTGAAAAATGTGAAGGTCTGTATTAGATGGAAAGGTTTACAGATGGAATACTTTGCTAATGTCAATAATATTTGTCCTGCTACTGTCATTTCTTCTAAATGAAGGTTGTAACAAAATTTGGAATTGCAAAGGCAGAACAAAAAGTGGAACATAAACCTCCAAAGAAGATGGCATGAGATGCACGGTGTGACAAGCTACTCCTCAGCAGCCACACAGACAAAAGGAGTGGTGAACAGAAAACTGTTTGGTGCAATTTTTTTCCTGTATTTGTAAAGGAGTAGGAGCCTCTAAAGTGCACCGGCTACTGAGAAAAATAACATGTTTTACCACCATTAACCAAAGGGACTCAGTTCCAGCAAGTGTCTCAAAAAACAAAACAAAAAAAACCACCCCCAAAAACAAAAACCCAAAACAACAACCCCAAAAAGCACTGCCTTTAAGTAACTTGGCTCTTTGAAGCAGCTGAGGGGATCTGAACCCACAGCATTTATTTTTCACAAGTTTTAGAAATGGCAGGCTGTTTCCAAAGAATCCTTCAGCCCAGTAGAGGTAATAATTCCAGAAACACTGTTTTAACATCCATAATGTCAAGACAGGAGAGCTAGATTGCATTTGTGGATAGCCCCAAACCAGTCAAACCCTTTCTTTCAAACTGAAAACATCCTTCTTTCCCTTTTTAAAGAAGCAGATCCTAGAGCTACTAGGCTGTAGGGCATCCCTGGTTGTCCAATATCAACTGCATATAAATACAGGTTTTAAAGTGGATATACATTAGATATCAGTTAATGAAATACAGCTGTCAATTAAGGGAGATCAATGCCAGTTTTAGCAATATTCTTTATAAAAAGGTTTCTGTCAGTAGAAAAATGCACTAAGTCTTTTCAAGTAAACTCAGAATAAATGAAGTGGGACCAGGAATGAGACTGATGTTTGAAAATTGTTTAAGTTAAACTATTATATTTGACCATCCTTATCAAACAGCCCAGGGAAGAAGGGTTCAGTGTAATACTGCCCTGAATAACAGCAACCAGGGACTGGAACAGAAGAGAGCTTCTTACCTAAAAGCCTTAAAAAAAGTTCAGGACTCTATAAAAGTGGAGTTAAAAAACCACTATTGCAACTTTTAATACCTAAGATGACAATTAATTAGAAGCAGCATTTCTTTATTGACAGTATTTATAAAATAGCCATGAGAACATAACATGTTCAGAAAAAGTCAACAGAAGTTGGAGAAACCATCTCATGCAAGACATGAGAACCACAGTGCAGTGAGCCTGAGGAAAAGCCAAACAATTTGATTACTGGGTTTAAATACTTATTCAAAGTCTGATGACAGACATATATGCAGAACTTCATGCTGCAACCAAAACTGACCTCAAGTAAATGTCACTAGGCTTTTTGTATCAGTAGTTTACCACTGCAACAGCCTAATGAAGAGAACAGAGGTCATCTTAGGAGTACACTTTAAACTGACCTCTCCTGGGCAGAGAACCTTTTCCCAGAAACTGGAGATGATCACCCCGAAGTACTCCAGGTCACACTTGGAAGTTCTCCCACCTCAAACTGACAGGATTTTAAGCTAATTCTGTGGACTGCTGAGGTTTCCTCCAACTACATCCCACTTGAATTAAGTATTTTCCTACTATCACACACATGAAGTTGTAATGGTTTAACACAGCACTATCAGCTGAACTACAGCCTCCCAGCAGCAACAGCAAATAGTGGATTTTATCTGCCTTACTTACATGTGAAAGAAAACAGAAGCTGCCTCTAAGTGCACCTATTGTCTTTCTTTTCCATACAAGTACAAAGAGATCAGTGTTGCATTTTCCCAGGGGAGCAAAGCAGTCTACAACTTCTACACAGCAAATCCTCAGCACAAGGTTTAAGTTAGCTTCTATTCACTAGGAGCAAACTAGAACTAGTAAATCCGAGTTCATTCAAATTACTATATAAGTATCAGTACTTACTATAGTGTGTCTGGAGGACCAATAATAAGGACTTCCCATCGATAAAGATCATTGTCATCTATTAAGCCCGCTGAAAAGCCTTCCACTGGATTTTTGTTGAGCTCTGTGTAGGAAAAAGAATTTAAGAGAACTTTAGGTGTCTATAATACACATTGGCTGGTTTTGCTCCTGTGTCCATACATGACCAGAAAATCCCGTGACATTTGGCGCTTTCTCATGGCCTGAGTGAGTGCCCTCAGCTCCCCACCACAAACACTTCTGCCAGAGCTGGGACCATGTCTAACCCTAAAATTCTGTGAGTGTAACATGAGCAGAAGGGCCAGAACAACACACAACTATGGGACACGGTCTCCTAAACTAGATACCAACGAGTATTTAAGTCAGGAAACAGACTTGCTAATAATACAAGAGCTTTACAAGAGCCCCAAGGAGCCAGCTTAACTAAATTCTGCCTTTAACTCTAGAAAATGTTAACAGAAGACCAAAGTCACATTACACTTTTAAATAAAAGCAACTTTCTACTTTGTTTAAATGATTTTTCTTTCAGACTCTGAAAGCATTTGAGGCCTGTGCCAGTGAATTCTGCAGATAATGATTTACTATATTTTGAACAAGAGAGCATAGAAGACAAGCTGTTATGCTGTTCAGATATGGAGTTGTGTGTTTTTATTTCTTCCTTTTGCTTCACAGTTTTTTCCATCAGTGACAAGCTATAGAGCACTCTAAGTGTATAGGCTACTTCATACAGTTACTGCCAGATAGAGGCTTCTCTGGAAATAGCTACACACAAGTTAAGTCACAGCCAGGTCTAGACTCCACTGAACTTGTGTTTTCAGCCTGCTCTAGGAAAAAAAAAAAAAACAAAAAAAACAACTGTAAGATCAGGAATTAAACATTTCAAATGAGTTTTGCCTATAATCCAGTGGTAGGGATAGGAAGGTGAGAACATCTATTAACTGACAGCTTCAGGTCAGAAATTATATTAAATGCCATATTTATACCAAATACAAATTCTTCATCTAGCATTTCCAACAGCACATACAAAGTTCTGACAGATCCTGGGTACTTAGGATACAGGAAGAGGGAAAGAAGTCATCCCCCCAAATGGTCAGTTATTTCCAGATTAAATTAAGAATGGTAATTATTGTGAAAAAAAAAACACAGACAAAAAACAACCAACCATAATTATTTTAAAACCTGTCAGAGTCTATACAGTCCTCATTATTCTGCTCCACAGAACAGTTTGTCTACATATTCCCATTTTGTTAAGCTAAAAGCTGTAAGACTTAGGTTCAGAGGGCCTTATAATGCCCTCAGGCACACACAGAGGAACTTCAAGTGAGAACCTTGTACCTTTCTGGAGAAAAAGCTGCCATTAAGTCCAAACTGATTTGCCCTAAGCTTGCAATCACTGGTGGCCAGTTAAGTTCTGAACTATTTAAAGTGTGGCTGAAAAAGGCAAGAAGAACCAATTCAAGCCCTACACAGAGAAGTCTAAGTCCACACTGGGAAAACAAAGTGCTCAGCTCACGTGAAGGACACCAAGGTCTTGGAAAGGGAGACAGCAGGAATACCAACTTTAGTCATTACTAATTTCGTCAAACTTACCCACAAAGATGACTCAATTCTAAAATCTCAAGGGACATACTGAAAGGGGTTTTCCTAGGAGCTACTCAGAAGGCTGTAATCAGGAGATAAGGTCAGCAAGACAAAGATTTGGGTACTGAGCACAAGTTTTTCCTGACAATGCCTGAAAGAAAAGGCAACATCACAGGCTCTCTAACCAAGATGCAAACCTCAAACCCAAAAGCTACAGCATGGCCATGCCTCCTCTAAGCAAATCAGTTTTCAGACTCCGGTATCTATGAAACTTTGTGGAAACAGCTGCACAAGCTTGAATAACTATTTATTAGCTGAAAGGGCAGATAGCCTAGGTGAGCATCTCACATTCAAAGAGTTTCACCAGTCTCTTACTACCTCCTTAATACAAACATTTCTTCAGCATGGTCTATTAAAAGTTCCACCACCTCAGTAATCGAACATAACTTGCTTTTTCAGGCAGGATCTCATTTTAAAAATCGCTTATTGCCTGTGAAAAAAGCCATCTCTGCTCAGGACATTTACATCATCCTTTCAGATATTATTAATACTGTAATACAGAATACCCACTGTAGTAACTACAGAAGTAAGAATTCAAATAATAAGCTTTACTATCTCACCTAAGACTTTCAAACTTGAATTTGAGCCTGTCAAACAAAGTGCCATCATTTCTGCATTTCCACAGAGAAAAAAGGATTTGTGCAGAGTTCTGTGTGAACTGCTGTAACTCAAACTCCTCACATTTAGCTTCTTTATTGTTTGCAAGTTATCACTGCTCACTGATAAGACTTTAAAGACTACCAGAACTTAAGACTGAAAAAATTCAGAATGTTTCTCTCTATTTAAATATGCCACATTATTTCCCAAGCCAATATACACATTTTCTTCTCTTTTTCTTAATGTGCTCTGTTTCAATTTCTTTCTACATCTGTCTCAGCCTCAAGCAACTTTATCCCTAAGTAGTTCAAAATATTTTTTGTGTATTTATTCTCAAAGAGAGACAGCTCTTACACTCTGACTCTCACCTAGGATCATGTAGCACTATATTGCAAGGGAGCTTGGGAGAAGGAGTAAGACTCCTGGATGCAAACTCCTTTAATGTAGAACATCTGTAAACTGTATGAAAGGGACAATCATTAACAAAAATCTTCAGCTAAAGCAGTTAGAGAAGATTGCTTAGTGGATGTTGCCTGTAAAGCAAATGAGCACATCACTTCTTTTACAGGAGGTGCCATCAGTCTCAGCTTGTGAAAAGGTTATTTTCCTTCCATGACAGCAGTACTGAAGCACAGCTCAAACAGCTGCTGATTGCAGAAACACTCTTAGGAAAAACAATTAATATAAGCTCATACACCTTCTCCATGAGAGGTATGCAGAATTACCAACAGCAATTTAAAAATGAGCTTTTCCATCCAGATTATTTATGTTAAACTAAACAACATGGCTGGCAGGCAGACAAAAAAGGAAGTCTCAGGAAAGTTCTGCACTGAGACATGAAAAGCATCATCCTTGGCTGCTTTACCATGCCAGTACTGCTACTCATTAAAACCTGCAAACAGCAAGGGCCCAAGGTTTGTTTGGCTTTGTTTTTTTTCCCTGGATATAGTGAGTGTTGTGTACCAGAAAAGTTAACCAGTAGTACCACCTGCCTCTTGCCTCTCTCTTCACTAGCTGAGCCTCACACAGGAGTGAAATCCATGCAGCAGAACCCCAAAGGAACAGCGATGCAGGCAGGGCACAAAAGGACCACACACACACGGCTCAGTGACACAGGGCTGCTGCCAGGCCGGTGTCACTGCCACCGAGCAAGTGACAGTGACGCTGCAGCCAGGGCAGGGGACACCTGCTCCCTGTGCCTGCCAGTCCCCACCAAGCACAGCATTAACTGCTTGCAGCCTGAACAGGAGCTTCCCTAGACAAACGTGGGTAAAGCAAAGGATTCAGCTCCCTTCTCCAGGCAGGGAGAAGGGAATAAGCTCTTAGTGCAGGTCCTCTACAAAGCCCTGCTGAATAACTGCCCTAGAAGTCCTGCAAAACCAGAGAAGCCAGATACCTAGAAGAATTGCATCCTTACACATTATTTTTCCAATAGCTTTACTTTGAGATTTCTTGCTCAGCTAGAGATATGCTGTACTTTTTAAACATAGATGAGTGCATTAACATATTTCCACCATGTCCATGCCTAACTAAATGCCATTTACTTGCAACTACTATATATTACAGTCTGTGGTTTATTTTTTGCATTTCTGATTATTTAATAGGCATTTTTCTACCCAGCAAAAGAAAACAAAAATCCAAAGCATTCACTCAGTCTAGAAGCAGTTTCAGGTAGAGCCCTTTGCAGACCAAGCAGCAGCTGACAGCCAAAGCAGCACACCCCTGGACAGCTGCCAAGCAGCAACATACTTGGAACAGAATCCAGTGTCTGCTTATAAATTAGACATCCAATTCCTTTAATCCCAGTCCTGAACCTGGGATTAAATCCAATACCTGATTTGGGAGGTGAGGAAGACTAAAGGCCCATAATCCAACAGAGTTGTTCAAATCCAGAACAGATTTTAAAGCCCCATGGCTCCCTTTCCACATGATCTGCCACACAACACACTCTGTCTGTCCCTTCAGCTCTTATTAAAGCAGAACTAAGCTACCACTGCCTTAAACTTGAGCCAACACAGTACCATGGGCTGCACTTCCAGTTTCAGTGTTTAGTTTACATCAAGCTGCTGATGTTCCCACACTCACTGAAACTGCCTCTATATAAGCCAAGAGACTTCACCAATCCCAGAGCAAAACAGCATCAACAGAAATGACTAAGCAGAACGAGGCCCATAGCTCCCCAGAACAGCTATGTACGGCATCCAAACTTTTCAGCCTGACATCTCACCCAGACAGCCACTGCATATCAACTCTTCCAGTATTTTAAGCTACATTACAGTACAAAGCTTTCAAAAATATGAGCTCCTATAGTTTTTTAATAGCAGCCTCTTTAGTAAATTACACAGTGTTTGAGTTTTGTGCAGCCAGTGAATAGAGTACAACACAAAACCCGTCTAGGGAGCCCAAGTCCTGGCTAAGGCCTCTGGATAAACCATCCAGCTGGCTTACACAGCTCTCAGAGCAAGCAGGCCATATCAGCACTTTATATCTGCTGCACCTTAGACTTGTGTTGTCTCAGCACCAGTTCACACTGAAAATCCTCATTCTAGACTCCTCCTCTCTGTATCCCACACTGTGACTTCCATATAGTCCTATTACTTCACTGAGGTCAGTTACGATTTCCAAAACTTTCCTCCCTGCAGGACCCAGCTGTACATCTCGGATTTTAGAGAACTAGGGCTGAGATTATGATAAAGTAACACGATCTCTCTGTGGAGATGTACTCCTCAGGCTCTCCATTTCATCTTTCATCATGTTCTGTCTTGCTCCACAAGTTCATCCAAGAAGTTCAGACAAAACATAGCACCAAATATGCACACACTCCTGATAGCCACTGTGGGAGTGACAAATAGACAACACTTAGAACAGATTAAGTCTCTGAAGGACATTGAAATTATTTTGAAGGGAGACTGAAGTAATAAAAACAAACCTGTCTTTAGCAGAGATTCTACCAATCATTTCAGTAGAAACTTTAGGTTTGACTTTAGCATGGCAACTAACTAATTTCCAGTGCTCCACACATCACTCCTTCTTAATAAGGGCAGCACTTCAGACACTTACAAATAAAAATTTCTGAGCTCAGAAAATTTGTAAGAAGGGTTGCAAATAACAGGCAAGCTGCATCTCAGTGCAGTGCTACACATCTTTGTGTACTGCTTCACTTGCCATCTCCTCAGCTATACCTCTTAGATTTGCATAGGGAAGCAAAGGGAAGATTTTGAAAGGACAGAGGACAAGGCTGGAGGCCTTTTGTTTGATTTTTGGTTTTATTCCCAGTCAAATTCCTAGCCATGGTGATAGTTCAGCTTTGCAAACAAATGGAGAGCAGCACTAGGCCCAAGTCCCTAAAACTGCCACTAGTATGAGGATTAAGGTACCAGAGAAACTTGAGTAAATAGAGATTGGAATTATTTTATGACTAACGTGATCACATTAATCTAGAATGAAGCTAAAAACTGAGCTCCTTGATTCTGTATATTCTGTAGCTGCACGGTCACAGGAGTCATGGCATACCTGGAGACAGACAACTGGAAGTTCAGATTAGTTATTTAGTGGAAAACTGAGTCTTAACACACCAACCAGGAACTTGCAGGTCTTTGGTATTGCCTTGGTTCTTAAGGAGCTCCCCATAATCCCTTAAGCCCATGGAGGTGGACATCATTAGACACTGTCAATGCTCCTTTAGATTTCTCTCTCACAGATCTCAAAGCCAGCTCTTCGACAGTCTCAACTAGAACACAGATAGCCAGCAACTGATCTAACCTGGCAACCCAGTTTACCCAGCCCACAGTCTGTTCCCGTGCACCATTTCACCTGAGAGTCCCAAAGACAGGCAACAACAGTCACAACCTATTTTATTTTTATTTTGAGGCATTTCCTTTCTGCAACACTCTTCACACATGGACCCTTCTGTCTACACACACTGAAACCAGTCCTTTTCCAACATCCCACACTACAGAAGGAAGGTCTACTTCCCCCTCCCTCAATGCATTTGCCATAAAGCAAGTATCTAAACTTAAGTTACTGTGGACCACATTGTGCCTACTAAGCCCACAAATCTTTTCTTTCAAAGCAAATGTGGTGTTCAAATTACTTTCCTGTCCAAATCACTGGAATTACAAAACATACTCATTTGATGAAAACCTTTGCATGCCAGTGTTGCTTGAAGTTTTGAAAGCTATGCTTCCAGAATTAAGGTTCTTAGCAGTAAGTTCAGAACATATGCTCAAATTACCATCAGCCATGTAATTTTGGTAGAAATCAAGGTAAAATGTTTCCTGAACAGCCTTCTTTGACTAGACTGCTAGAAGCATGCCGTGTATCACATCGGACCAGAATCCAGCACAGTTACACTACCCAGGTTAAAATGGAGGCTGAGTAAGGTCTGTTAAAAGACCAAAACAAAACCATTCCCAGTAAGTTCTGAATTTTGAGGGGAAGAGTTATAAGGAAGGGAAAAACAAGGATAGTAAAAAGAATTGTAAGAACCCTGATTGGGAAACCCACATGTAAAAGGAAGCAATTATGTCATCAGGGAATATTCAGTGCTTTGCCCATAGTCAACTGCAGCACAGAACCACACTCACCTGCCACACTCAGTGTAATAGAAATGCCACCACCACTTTGTCCTCCACGTTTGATGCTCTTGCCACTCTTAAGAATTAGACAAGTATTCAATGGGTACCTGCATCTGTCTGCATTTGAGATGGTCACCCTCAGCAGCATTCAAGAGATCTTATCAGGGTGAATAGTTTCTGAGACATCATTGATTATCTCATCCAGAAGCAGGTGCCAAAAACAGGTCAGATGAATCACACTCTACACACATTTATTTCTCTCACCTGCAAAGAGACTTCACGTTTTAGATGCCTACTGTACACAACTGCTGGAATTTGAAAGGCAGGTGTCATCCTAGGTGCCATTAATGTAGCTGAATTTACCATGGCCAGGAGAAGTTGATTAACTTCTTAAAAGCTAATTACCATTAGACTAAAGCTAAGAAAAAGAAATCCATCCAAGTATCTTCTGAGCAGTCACATACACATTAATCATGAAACAGCACTACTGCACAGAGCCAAGGGTTCTAGGATGTGTATGGTTCATAGACAAAAACAGAACAACATTAGAAATCCACTGAAAAGGCTCTATGCCATGCCTATGCCACAGGGAGATATTAACATCTGAGGGAGATGTTAACATCTAAGTTGTTGTGCAAGTCAAGAACAATTTTCCAGCTTGTTTTCTCTCCTGCTTATAATACGAATAACAGGTTTGCATATCCTAACTTGAGCCACATTGTTATTTAGAATTGTTTTAAGACATTCCTTTAAATGACTCCTGACAGCACCATCTTCTAGATCAGCAGCAAATGCCAGCCAGCTAAAAAAACAGCCAGCTTGACCTATGAGGTGTATGATGACAGCACAGAAATACATTTCCCTTAACAATCCACACACAGACAGACTGTATGTGAAAACCTTTACAGAGGGTTTTATCAAAAAGTCTTCATTATTACTCTAAACCTGTGCAAAAACTGCTAACATTTCTGTCCAGGAGAGCAGATATTTTTATGGAACCCCATTTCAATTAGATTGCTATACTTAGTGTTCTTACAAGGTCTGGATATCTGATCTCTGCCCCAGCTGATATGCCTTGGACTTGAGAGTAGGAAAGAAAAGCAACTATGAACATTTACACTTTAAGAGTGGCCTAGAGCTCAAGCCTACTAGAGACCATAAGTAAAAGATCTGATCAAGACCAGACACTGAAAGGTAGGCACACACCACTGAAAACTGAAGCACAGGTGCAGCTGGGTGAGAGCAAAGGCCTGCACGTGAAGCGCTGCCCTGATTCCATTCCCATACACTGGAACAAAAAGTGGACAGGAGAGTTTCAGGAGTCACATGCCCTCTTCCTCACACAAGCCACCTGCTCTCTTTTTTCCAGGTACCCAAGTCTGCACACTCATTTTAGTATTTGGTTAGTTCTTGCTTTCAGAACAGCAGCCACCTTTCAGATCAGTTCCACTTCATTAGAACCCCATCTCTATGCTAGGAACAAACTGTTGTATTTTACATCAAAACAGAAGTTGATTAAACACACTACAGGAAGAAAATTTAGCAGAATGCCTACTTGAGGCAAGCAAGTTTCACCTACAAAGGTCACTTATTTTCAAACTGTTTAACATAGGGCTTTGGAGGAAACCAAAAACCGACTTGTACCAACCACAGAAGGAACCAAGTAATCCTACATTAGTTGAATATGCACATATTGTTCCAAGTCTGTCTTGCACTAAAAAGAAATTTCAACAATATACAGAAAAGTCAAGGCAGAATCAGCTATAATTACATGTGGCTTCATCTGAAGACAATTCACTCTACTTGATTTATCCCTATCAGTTTCTCTTAAATACATATATATATATATAGCAAATCAATAAATCCTTAGTTTGCAGTTCTGCAGCAAATAACTACAATACTGAAGCTGGAATCAGTATCAATCACACAAGTCAGGACATTTTAGTTGGTTTTTGCATGATTTATCATCTCCAAATGAAGCTCTTACCAACAAAGCAGAAATTCTGATGAAAGCATTTTCTCAAATGGTATTAATTTTGTTCATTACTTCAGAGGATCTCCAACAACATCCTCCCAATTCCACTATTCTCAAACCAAACATGAATAAATCACTGTACTGCCAGATCCAGATATTTCCTTCCTTTGGTGTAACTTACAATGCCTTGTTCGGGGGGAGCAGAGAAGGAAAGAACTCAGAGCTAATGTAAGTTTGGTTCTTTCCCTGAAAGATTAGTAAGCTGACCTAGGCAGAGCCAAGGCAGTGACTCCTTGATGAGCCAGGTTATTGCTTCATCCTGTTTAAGCAAGTGCTTGAGTCATCAAGCCCTTCCATTCTGTAGTTTAGCTAAACCTCACTTTCCAAAACTGCCAGCACCCCTGAAATTTTGCTGGTGGTGCTGTTATAAATATTCTTTCCTTTGAAGATGCAAAGTTCAGATTATTTCTACAAGACAAGCATTTGGAAAACTAACATGTAGCAGGCAAAGTTCACCATTAATCACATTTATCATGTTATTTACAGTGCAACAGAAATTCAGGCTGCTTGTGCTGTTGTAGTGATTGGAGTCTGAGCAAGGCCTGTGTTTTAGCAATGACATTGCCTATAAAGTCAGCTTGAGAAAGGCAGCTCTGATAATTCTGTCACAGAAACAGGATTATCTCATCTGCTGTAACAGGGCCCTATGCTGCCAGGGGGTTATAAGGTGACTGCTACACACATGCTGTACCTAAGTACCCCAAAAAGGATTCAACCAAAAAAATTGATGGTCATCTAAAAACATGAAAGAGTCTTCCAAAAACAATATGCAGTGGTGTCTATAATTTCAGGACCAATTAAAATGCTACATTTTACATGTGCAGGTGCTTGGAGTCCTAATTATTTGGGATAATACAGAGTATTACTGTCCATATGAACAGACCTTCACAAAGGAGATAACAGGCAATCTAATACCAAATTAATACTTCACATCAGTGCCATGCAAATGACTGTCTTACAGACAAACTTACTGCAAGCCAGTGCTTAACTGTAAATAAAGGTTTCTTATACACCAGCCACCCCAGAAACATGCATCTCAGCTTTGGTGTATATAAAGTGATCTTCACTCTGCATTTCCCTCTCCATTCACTACTCAAATAGATTTTTTAAAAAGTCCTATCTAATTGCCAAAAATTCAACTAGTTCAACATTAAGATTCTTCCACAGAAGAAAGTAAAAATTGTTCAACTGTCTCATTAAGTACTTAATACAGTTTTCCAACTTGCTGTTTTTTAATTAGACATTTCTGCTTTGAAATAGAAGCTGTATACACTTTAAACTGAAATAATGCCATGTTTCTCATGTTTAAGAAAAGCATTAGAGTGGCTTTTTCTGTATCCTAAGTTGGAGATTATTTACAACCCAGCTCAACTTCAGCCAACAAAGGCATGGTTATTCCCATTTCCAGTGCTCCATGTTTATGTTACAGAGAACTCGCACTTCTAGTTCCACTGTGTGCTACTGATTTAACTGCGTCCTCCCTATGTGATTTTGCTGGTTGAACGAGACAAGTCTGCCTACTCTAAAGTCTCTGTGTCAGCAAGAATTTGGCAGAAAGATGAAATAAAAGTATTCAGAGACATACCTCATCTGTAAAACCTCTGGGCTTGACAGTGCTGGAGACTGGAAGAGAAGCTTTATACCCTGTTGTCTGCAGCTCTTTTTAAAGAACATAAAGTTTTGGGGCTGTAAAAAGAAGTTTATCCTCCACCAGCTCCCCTGAGGGGTGAACTCTGCTAACCCAGTGCTACACCAATCTACTTTTTTTTTTTTTTAAGTTCAGGGGCACTTTTTTTCTTTTAGTTTTTCCCGCACTCTGCCAGGAACAAATGGACAGGTCATGGCTTCTATTTCACATTATTATCAAGCCACAAAGTGCTCCCCTCCTCCAAAAAAAAAAACCCACCGAAACCCCAAAAAACCAAACCAACCAAACAAAAACCCCCAAAATAAAAAAGAATCCCCCCACCCCAAAAAAAACCTCAACAAAAAACACCCACCAAAAAAACCAAACACCACCAACCAAAAATGTAAGAACAAATATGTTTGAATTTTAAGATATTTCCAGCAGCTGCTACTGCTTATAATTAAGTTGATTTGAGAGGGGAACCCCATTTGACAGATATCCATAGGTATTTGATCCTCCAGCTCTAGTTAGACCACCCTTTTTAAATGGCTTTTATATTAAGAGATCCCAAATCATCAGTTCCTTAAGACTTAAAAAACACCCAAAAAACCCAAACTCATAAAAACTACCAAAGTTCTTACTACTTTGAATTGTTCTTGTGTTTAAATGGGGGCGAGCACATGTCAATATAAAAACAGCTACTACACTTAGCCCCTGGGGGATCCAGCTCAGTATTTCATTAGCAAAGCCACTGTGAAACCACACAGAATTTGGGAGATTAAAAAATAACTCACATGTAACTTGAAGTAATATTTTGTGACTGTCATTGAATGTCCCTTCTCTCTGAGCATTATCAGCATCCAGAACATGCCACTGAAGTGCACAAGCATGTTGTACATGGTGCTGTGGTACCAGCTCCCTGCTCAAGTTACAAGCCAGCTTGCTTTCCAAAAAAAAAAAAAAAAAATTAAAAAAAAATAGAAGTCTGTCTTCATACACTCATTGGAGCAACTTCAGGTTGTGTTGTCAAGTTTTGCTCTGTTTGGTAAGGCCCACTGTTTTACATCTCACTGACAACCAGCAGCCTCATCAGTTGACCTATACTTTGACAAAGTACTCAGGAATTAAAACAGCTCATTAAAGTGCTCCATGCCAGACACCTTCTTTCCCCATAATTAAGAACCAAAGCATAGGGGGGACCAAACAGGTAGCCACTCTGAGAACTATTGTTTAACATTTCTCCCTTCTCCTGCATTGTTTTTTCTTCTAGGCATTGAAAAGAAATATCCAGGGTCTCACCAGCAAAGAATTTTTATACTCCTCTACTGCTCCACCACTGTATAGGTTTCAGATTCTCACTTCAACCTCCCTTCATTTCTGGATGCCTTGCTAGAACTTCAGATCTGTCATTATCGAAGCACAACTGAATGATCTAGAGCAATTTAAACTAGCTTAAAGCACATAACTCATATCAACTGTCTACTTACTGTTCTCCAAAACCCAACCAGCAGGTACAACTCCACAACTCACCACACCTGATAGAGGCAAAAGCTGCATGGAGCAGAGAGACTGAATATCAGTCCCACCAGGGCAAACACCACCAGAGTGGTGGCTTTTGGTTTGAGGTAGAAGAAACAATGTGGGTATTAACAAAGGGACACGTTGGAGCAGGTGAGACTTGGAAGACAGTCAGCAGTAGGAAAGGAAAATCATGAAGCTCAGCCTCTAAGACTTCAAGCAGCCTAACACCAGAAAAACCAGTGTCAGTCCAGTGCCAGCTCAGTTCAGATGTCACATAGAAAATAGTTTCTTCCATACATGGTAACTTTCTCAGGTCAGTTATTCCACGTAAGACTTCTGAAGAGTTCAAGACTCTTCTTCAACGCTCACCATACTTCATGCACACTCAAAGTCACTTTTAATATGGTTTCAATTTCTTTTAGCACATGTAAAGGATACCAAAGGTATTGATATTACTTAAAACAAAACCCCCAGAATAGCTGCATGATGCAAGAAAATGGCTGCAGTCAGTATAGCTGAATCAGTAATAGGGACAACTAGAAAAGCTCACCAGTTTTTACCAGTACACATAAAGCCTTCAGATAAGAGCGAGCAGAAAGCTAAACAGAAGTTAACCCCTAGATCTTGTAGTCCACAAATGTACTTACATACCTAACCAGTCTGTGCTTACACAAGGCCTTAAGACCTCACAAGACAAAAAAAAAAATACACCACAGAAGCTGAATACTTACTATTAAGAGACTTCAACCAAATGTCCAACTTTCTTTTGTGGAGCACAATTACTAGATTAAAAGAGAAATTCCAGACAGTTGAACAACTACTCTAGGTTACCAAATGCTTTTTCTTATCAAGTTAGGAAGCAACTATTCTACACTGTTTCCGTTTAGGGATCATATACAGAAGAGAGAAGCTTCACATCACATCCAGTCGAGCTCCTGCAGTAAGCCCATACCGAGGCATTATTAGCTTATCTGAACGTGCAGACACCTCACTGAGTGTCACTAATAACTTCAGCAGTTACCAGGGCATTAACAGGTGCATGCTGATGTTCAGGACTAAGGCCACAGTACTCGATTGTTAGCCACAGTACAAGATTTGTTGGGGTTTTTTTAAGACCTTTACCTTAAAGGACTAAAACGTTCTGTGCTAGTAGTTAACGATATTGAAGTTTCTCAAACTGATCACCATCCAAATCCAGAAAACAGTGCTGGAGATGCACAAACACATCATCCAGCTCACTATACCCGGTTATGCAACCTCATCTCCTTACTGCTAACAATGCTGCTTTCCACCCTAAGGCTTCCAACGACATTAACTGAAGTTTCGGGCCAAAATCCTCCTGCGGGAACTCCTGTGCCACCCAGTGACCCTGTCCCTTTGTATGGCTACTCGGCCAACTCCAGCCAGCGCTGTAATTGCCCGAGTTTAGGTACACCTGGTACACATTTCTTTAACTGTGTACAAAGCAATTTTTACCTAAGAGACGAAAAAGGAGACCCGATTCTCCCAAGGTACCGCGCAGACCCGTGCACTCCCTCGAGTGGATCGCCGTATCCCGGCCCAGCAGGCAGAGGATGCGGCGAACATGTGCAAGTGGGGGAGGGAGGAAGGCAGCGCTGCCGGCTCGTTTCCCTTTAAGTGTGGCAGCGCACACATGGAGCCGCATTGTGCGGCCCCGCGCATGCGGGGCCCCTCAGCGGGGCCGGGCCGGGCCAGCTCGGCCGCCCGCCCGGGGACAAAGGGAGGGGGCGCGGCGACACCGAGCCCGTCTGACACCCCGGTGACACCCCACTCCCATCCGCCGCCGGCCCGGCCGCAGCACCCAGGCCGTCTCCGTCCCCCAGCCCGGTCCCCAACTCCTCCTCCCCCGCGCCCGTCCCGCCCTCTCGCCCCCGGCGGACNCGCTCCCCCGCCCGCACCCGCTGCTGCCCGGTCATGTCCCCCCCGCCGGTGCCTGCGGAGCCCCCGCCGCTTCTCCTGACAACAAAGGGGCCAGCGGCCTCCCCCTCCCGGGCACGGGAGGTGAGGGAGAGCCGGCGAGGGGAGGCGGGACGAGGGCACCGCAGGTCCCCTCGGGAAGGGGTACGAGTGCGGGGAGTCAGCCTGGGCCCGGAGTGCCTCGTTCCGGGGGAGGGGGAACAATCCTCCTTCCTCCCCTTCTTTCCGGCGCCTCAGAAACACCCCCAAACATCAGCCCGCACGCATCCCCCGAGCTGCGGTACCAGCTCCGGCTCGGTTCTCCCCCCGCCTCAGGGAGACGAGACCGCAAGGGGAGGGGACGAGGAGTCCTCCAGGCTTGGTACCGGGGGGCTGGGGGGTGCCGACAAGCGCGGCCGGTGCCACCCCGCGCTCCCCCGGCGGGACGGGGACAGCCGAGGGGACGCTCCTCCACCGTGCCGGCCCCGCTCCCCTCCCCCGGCTCCCCTGGCAGCAATCGCCGGTCGGGCTCCCCCTCCCCCGCTCGGCCTAGTTCCCTCGGCTCCCGGCTGGGCACAGCACGGCGAGGGGGGGCCGTAATCTCCCCTTCCCCCTCACACACACACGCACTCCCGCCCGCCCCCCCCCCGAGCCGGCGCCCCTTCCTCCCCCCGCTACGGGCCGCGGCCCCTCCGAGGCCGCCCGGCCGCTGTTCCCCCGCGGCGGATCACCCGCCGCCCTCCCTTCCTTCCTCCGCCGCCGGCCCAGGTACCTGCTAGTTGTCTCCGCAGTAGCAAGGCGGACTGGAGCTCCGTCATTCTCCCCCGCTCTGCCCGGGGAGGGAGTCCCAGCGGCGGCGGGGACGGCGCGGCTCCTGGCGCTGCGAGAGGTGGCGGCGAGCGTCCCTCAGCCCGTCCGCTCCGCGCCCGCCGGGGGTCTGGCTCGGCGCCGGCCGCCACAGCACGCAGGGTCCCGGGCAGGGCAGCGCGGCCGTGGCTCCGAGCCGCCCTCCGCCTCCTGCTCCGAGCCCTCAGCGCCGCCACCTCCCGCTCCCCCCGCCAGGAATTTCACCGCACTCGGGCCTGCGCAGGCGCACTCGGGCCGGCCGCCGGGGCTTCCGCGCCGCCATCTTGAGAGCGGCTGAGGGGCGAGGAGCCGCGCTTGGCCGCCATGTTGGGAAGGTCCCTGCCTGCCCTTACTGAGTCAAGCCTGAGTTAGCGGGGAGGAAGGGAGAGCGCTCCATGAGGGGAATCTCCTCGCGAAGGGCATTTAGGGACATAAACTAAAGCACAGCAAGTTCCACCTCAACTTGAGGAAGAACTTATTTATGTGAGCACTGGGACAGACTTGTGCCGGGAGGGCGTGGAGTCTCCCTCTGGAGAAATGTCGAACTCACCTAGACCTTCCTGTGTCACCTGCTCCAGGTGACCCTGCCTTGGCAGGGGTTAGACTGGGTGATCTCCAGAGAGCACTAACAACCCTAAGGATTCTGGGATCTGCAAAGGCCCTCACGAAGGCCATTATTAGGAAGGAATGCTTCCTTTTGAGGGTGGCGATGCCCTGCCACAAATTGCCCAGAGCAGCTGTGTCTGCCCCTGGATCCCTGGAAGTGTCCAAGGCCAAGCTGGACAGGGTTTGGAGCAAACTGGGATAATGAAAGGTGTCCCTGCCCAGGGCAGGGTGTGGAACAAAATTCTGCTGAGGTATAGCAGCCCCTGAGACACATCTGCTCTCATCACCACCTCACAGGACTGTCAGATACAGGAGTAAGTAACAACAGTGTTTGTGCTCGGAGCCCTGCTGGCCTCAGGCTGCTGCCATCTTCCAACCCACTACATACAGGAGGTTTTGAGGAGCAGCTAAAAAAGAAGCTAAACAGAACAGGTTAAAAGGGTTACCAGCTGCCAGGTAAAAGTTGCTCGCTCAGGATTGCTGCAAAATGTACATTTTTGTCTCTGTGTGTGGTGGGGATGCTTGGAGCACTCTGCCACTGCACTAAGGATGCGCCCAGGGAAGAAAAAGAGAGATAAAAGGCCTAAATCAGCCCTTACACTTAGGAGGCAAAGCGGCTTTCCTGTATTAGTGTATCCCCAAAAGGCAACCTAGGCTTGGGTTTGGATGTCCAGCAAAAACCTTTAGAAAAAAGGCTTTTGAAGGATGACTACAAGTCTGAGGACAGGCGCTGCAGAGGGAAAAAGCTAAAAATTAAGATAGTCTATCCCAAGGAACTAAGTAAATTGCCAGGAAAAGCCTGACAAAAATGCAAATTGTCTGTAGGCTCACGTGTTGACTGTGAAAAAGATAGTGTGATAAATAGGTGTGTGCAATTCTAAAATAAAACATATGAGCTGCTCTGCTCCTCTAGCTTTAAGCATTTCATTGGATTCCCTAATTTTACATTTCAATTCTCAAGTATATGCAGTTTCTGGCTAATTGGATGAAGCATTATTACCAGTGATAGAAAGCAGGAAACTCCCTGCTCTATTGCAGAAAGAAATTACTACAAATGGATTTAGCCTGTATCAGTTTGCCAAAATGTTCAAATCCTTTAGAAAAAGAAATTTTTTAAATTTATTTGTTCTACTACAAGGGCTTTATTTTCTGAACACCAAAATTGGCTTGCAACAAAAGGAAAGAGAATGAGCAATGGTAACGTCATTTCCTGTGCTCCAATTTGGAAGGCCCAGTATAGTCTGAGAGTTTCATTGCTGTGCTAGTACAATTAATCAGAATACTATTCCCAGATATTCTTCCAGTTCTGATTAAATCTGTGTCCTTTTCAATGATTAAACTGGGATGACAGAGGACATCCCATAGTGTATGATACCATTACTGAAATTCATCTCATAAGAGTGTCCTTAGCCAACAAGAAAGTCTTTGTGAAAGCCTTTCTCCTTTGTAGGTTGACTCTAATTCCTAAATGTATTTTGTATTTGTATTTTGTATTGCTTCAGTCAGGTTCATTCAATCTTAAAAAACAATCTTTCCATAGGAGGCTATCATGTGCAAGTGCATTTTGTAAACTTATTATGCTAAGAGACAGTTACCCAGATTGGAATTCAGGTGTGTTGATGGGAAGTGACACTATTGTGGATGGTATTTCTCTTTCAGGAATAAAAAGTAGGCTTTGTTCACAATGTCAGTTAAGCCAGCACTAGATTCACTCACTCAACTTTCTGTACCTGATGTCAGTTCAGGCATGAGTACACTTTCTGACAGTTCTATTAATAGAGGACCTAACTACAGCACTGAAGACTGAAAGGTTATATGAAACAACTCTATTTCTATTACGTTCTGTTAATCAAAATCGTTCTGTATTGTTCACCATTAGGTCACTCAGTGGCAATTACCTGACTTAAGAAAGACAGTTTTCTGTGGTCTCCTATACTTTGTGTATGATTTTCCTTGTAAGGAACATAGGAGACTGTAGGTTGGAAAAGAAAGGATTTGGTGTGTATGCTGTCACAAATGACCTGGATTCCTTTATTCTGGCAACAAATTCAACCCTGGTTTATAAAAGTAGTATGTGTCATTATGGGAAGCATTGGCAGTTTGAAGTGCTCTAACACTGCTCTGTGAAATCACCTTGTGTGCAGCTGCAAAATGTCCAACATGGCCACGGTGGTGAGGGCAGGTGTGTGACCAAGGCATAAACTAGTTTAATGTTTCCTTGCAGCAGTAAAGACTCTGTGGAATCCCATCATGAAAATGGAGCTGTCATGCCACAGCGGAGGGCAACTCTGTTGGCTTGCATCTCATGTTGCCTGTCCTTAAACACACCAGGCTGTCTGAAAAGAGGGAGAAGCCTTTCCCTGCTAGATGAAGTGATCTTTTATTCTGTTAATACCTACTTTCTGTACTGCCTGTGCACAAACACCTTGTCCTACCGTTTGTTGAGGCAACATGCACCGCATTTGAGGAAAAGATCTCGAGATAGGTGAGATTGGTTTTTTGAATTTGTTTTACTGTCCCTGGCATGCAGCCTCTCTGCAGCCATTTCTCCCATCTCTGCATTGAGTGGAAGGGCAATAAGAATTTAGATTACTTTCTCTTTTCTGAGACCATTTCTGGTATAATGACTGTTCAGCTCTGACAGCCATTTGCTGTGGTCCTTACTGCATTAATCTTTCCCTTGGCAAGGGTATATTATCATAATAATTCATCTCATGATTAGAATAGGAAATCCTGGCACTTTTTCTGTCACCTTAAAAAGGATCAAAGCTTCACATTCAGCATCTTACTTTTCTTGAATATGATGTCTTTTGTTTGACTTTCTCCCCAGTTCCTCCTTCACAACACAAATCACAGATTACACTGGTAGATAGTTTCTGTTCTGTAGAGTCTTCCAGGTGGATTCACACTGTTAACGTCATCTGCTCCCCTACTTCGGCTTCTTGGCAAACTCAAAAAGCTGATGGCAAAATAGACACAGCTCCCTGTAACATGTTCTGCAAGGCTTCTCTAATTTTACAAGCTAGAGTCAGTGAAGAGACATTTTAAATGGTAGCATTGTGAAGTATCATTTTTTAGGCTTAACAGTTCCTGTTAGGCAAAAAGGGACCATTTATATATCCTTTTTAACATTTGCAGGCTTGGGTTGCTTGCAGTTTATATCTAGCAAACAGTAAAGGCTAAGTGTTTTAAAGGCTTTTCAGATCCAAGTTGTCACTAGGAAATAATATCAATTTGCTGAGCAGTTCTGTGTTCCTGTCTATCCCCTCACACTTGGTTTTGCTGTGCTTTTATTGATACATAGGTAGTTTGCTCTAAGGAATCTCTTTTTTGAATAAGCCTTGACTGAGTTTACTTGTGAGTAGTAAAATCTAAGTTATTTCTTCATATATTGCATGTAGAGGTTGGCCATTACTGTGGATATGCATCATAAAGAAAAATGCTCTGAAAACTCCTTGTGAATAGAGAAATTGGGAAAAAGGAGGTAGCAATTAATTGTATTTTTTGTTTGATTCATAGCTCCTTGTTGGCTTGAATAAGAGCATAACAAAGACTAAAAGTTGTTTTGTTTCCACTCCGGTGTGACCTATAAATAAAGTGGGGACTAAACTTGGACTGAACACATCAGTCTGGGCTCAAGTATTTGTGCTGAGAAACCTGCTCCTACAGAACAGGTTCAAAAGTTTAACTGTTACTCAAATGTTGCTGGGCTCACGTTTCACTGGAAGTGGGTGTGTGTGTGAAGTGTGATTTCCTGGAAAAATATGGACCAGTGAATCAGTAGCATGGCAAACAGAGAGAAGCTTGGTACAAGAATTGCTGCAGCTGCTGTAATGCATCTCTTCAGAACTTGCCTCTGTGCAGGGCATGATGAAAATACTGACATTGGCTTGTATGGTAGCAGTGCTCAGCTTCTCCAGCTCAGATCAGGGTCCTGCTGTGTTGACACTAATCCATGATGATCTCCTGTAGAGGTAAGAATCTCCATTCTTCCCTACCAGTCCAAATAGTCAGCATGGACATACATGGCAGTCCATGGTGCTAAATTTTCTTACCCAAGATACCAGAGCAAGCCCTGGAGCCAGAAATAGGAGCTAGTCCTGACTTACATTCCCTGATAAATGAAACCACAATGACCCTGATGTTCAAACCTCACCCTGTGTCTGTCTGTCATTTCTTAATAAATCCAGCAGTATTCCCTCTAGGTCACTGACCACAGATAAAGGCTTTAGTTGTGGCATGAAGCATGGACCATGATTGCTTGAGCCAAGGAGAGCAGATGGAGATGTAGACTAAGTTGTTCACTGAAGGGTGACACCTAAACAAAGTGTTTTGACCTGACTTTTGGGTAAGATTTCTGGTATGGGTCAGGCTTGACAGGAATGGTCGTGGTAAAACAGTCTCTGGAACTGCAGGAAATCCTTATGGATTCTTATGGTGGTGTTGATTCAGGCTTTTGGCAGAAAGGTGCTGTTTAAGAGCTGGGTAAACCAGAATGACCTTGTTCTGAACTTTATTTGTATAAGCTTAAACTATTACTTAAACTGATAACGTTCTCAGCTGGGAAACAGACGTGCCCAGTCATTAGTGGTAGGAGAGGGTAAAATGACCCCTGAGAGGTGTTCACTTTACACAACATGGACATAATTTCCTCAGAATTTGATTTCTTTCCTTATTATTAGTTAAAAAACAACATCAAAATAAATCTGCAAACAAAAGCAGCAGAAATTAATGATGAAAGACTGTCTTAAATCCAACATAGTTATGGGGAGGGTTAAACTAAAATGAAAGTTGCAATATTCTAACACATATTTCTAAAGAATTGAGTGTAAGAAACCTTTGCTCTGCAACCTGAAAGCCTGACCTAATTGACAATCAGTTTAATATACCTGATGGAAAGCAGTCATGAGATCCACTGCTGTGTCAGTGTTCAGTCCTTGGAACAAACACAAGGATTGAAATATGAGGCAGGTCATAATTGATTTGCCTTTTCTGAAGTGCTGGCATGCTGGCATGGAAGAAAATAAACATCAGAATTCTTTCTTGAAGAAACAAGGACATATACTTGAGAATGGTTATTTGTATGTAAATTTGATGCTAGAAGTTAAAATACTGTTTTCAATACTTCCTTTTTCTATTGTTAGCTTAAACAAGAGAGTTAAATACTTGATTCATGATTTAAAATTGCAAGCTGGAAATACAAATTTACATAATTTATTTTATATTTATAATTTTTAATTATGTTCTTAAATAGCAGATTCCATGTGCTTGGCATGAAATTACTTTTTGACAGTCAGTAGGACTGGAGTCATTGACTTAAGATATGTGAACATATATATTTTCAAACTTCTGATTTTGTTCTTTAATCCATTAAGTACTATTTTGTTTATTAGATACTGTAAGCTTTTAACTGATTCTATTTTATTTATTAGATACTGTAAGCTTTTAACTGATTCTATTTTATTTATTAGATACTGTAAGCTTTTAACTGATTCTATTTTATTTATTAGATACTGTAAGCTTTTAACTGATTCTTTCTGTTAAGTTACATTTGATGGGGTTTGGTTAAAATGCACAAAGGAATCATTAAAAATCAGAAATGAAAATTTGGTTTTAGCTCCCCCCACTTCCAAGATATTCATACCATCAGATCTCATCCTCCCACAAGTTAGAGTTAAGCATCCCACACCTTGATTTTGCACAAAGTTTGGAAAAGGAAAAATCAAACTGGCTTCCTTTTCCAAATCCATGTTTGGTTTCCATCTCTTAATGAACCAGGCATCAAAATGAACTTGTTGAATAAACTCAGATGAAGAAATTTCTTTCTGCACCTGCAGATGAAGCTCTGCTCTAAGGAGCTGGTTCAGCACTCCACATGCTATTTCCAGCCACTTACTCAGTTACACCCACCAGTTCAGTGTTTTGACTTTCTCTGAAATTTCTGCAGCAAGCCTGAACTACTGGTATATTCTGTACTTTGTGATGCTGGATTCCATGGCGTGTGGGCTGCCCTTATTTCACATTTTATTTTAGACAGGGCTGTTTTTAAAAGAACAGACATACTTGGTTTAAAATAAAGAATTACACTTTAAAAGTTGTTTTTTCCTTTTAGCTTGCTAAATTCTTTAATTTTGCTCACATTTTATAAAATATATCCCAAAAATTCATTTTACAAAATATATCCCAATTGATGCCTCTCACCTCAAATTGTGGCTGGAAATTGTCGATTATGAGATATATAAAGGGCTTGGCAAGAAAGTCCATTTTTTCCTGGAGCAGTAAACTTGCAGTTCTTTGAGATATGCTCATATTTGTACCTGACACATTCTGGTGCCTTTGCAAGTACAAAATTAGTGCAGTGCACAAAAGGGAAGGAAATATGTCTGCAGCCAGGGGGGGATTGGAGAGAAACTGCCCAGAGACGAAGGGAGCAGTGAATGCAAGTGTAACCTGCACAAGGGCTCTATGAGAGCGTGAGCAACACAACCTGCACTGCACAGCTCAAGGGCCAAATCCCTTAATGTGGATGCACTTAGAGATGTTACGTGAGGATTAGTCCCCTCAAGGAAGCAAAATAGGTTAAGATAGTGTAAGTCCAGCCATCAATGGGCTATGCTGTTATCATATAATACAGTATTTGCCTCTGCTAGAAAATTATACAAGCACAATTCTTGCACTATACACGGGAACTGTGGAACTGAATTGAATTTCACCTGAAGGCCGGGAGAAAAGCTGCGCTTTGGAGCACCAAGCAGCTCTGTTGTGGAAACAGGTGGGTGGAAAAAAGGGATGAACAGCTCGGACCTGTGGAGTCTGGTGATCTCAGTGTGTGGCTGTGTAGGACTGCTTTGGTTTTCTGTCAGGATTAAGAACTTGGAGGAGGAGAAAAGGGGGAGGGGGAATGGAGGCAGTGAAAACACAGGTGGCTTCAGTTATATTTGGCTTTTTGAACAGATTAATCACTTTGTTGATTTACACTGTCCTTATTCTGTACTTTTAAATCATTTCTTAAGGAAGCATTTTAATGAACTAAGTCAGAAGATATTCTATTGACATAAGGCTTTTTGGAAGGTAAAGGTGGGGGTTTTTTTAATAGTTTGCAAAATTGAGTTATTGCAGTTCTTCCATGACTGCCAGTTAATTCCTGCAACCATTCTGAACTTTGAAACAAAGCCTCTTCTTAGCTTCATTTAACTTCAGGATTTACAATAATAAATCTCATGACACTTTTTTTTTCAAGGAAATGTATCAGCTGAAGTTGATATTAATGCTCTATTATGAACAGTATCCAAAAAGCTACTTTGAAGTATGGAAAAGAGACTTTGCTGCTTGCTGGCTCATAGGAATAAAGAGATAATAGTTCTTCCACTGGTACTGAACTTGTCTTAAGCAAAAAATAGCTTCTAAAATCATGAGAATAAAATTCTTTTATTAGCAGCCTGAGATTCTGTGTTCTTATACTTTCTCAAAAGTGTGTGAAGTGTGCAAATGCCAACATGACTGCAGGAAAGACAGGAAGGCCAGAGTTTAGTCATATACCTTATCATTTTACATGTAAGACATCCTGAGACCATCTCAGAGCAGGTAAAATTTCTGGTATCAAGAGTGAATGGAAGGAGATTGTGAATTAAATGAATAAAAAGAAGTTTAATTTCTATCTTTTTACTTTAATATTGATAAGTAATTTATAAATGATTCATATAGTAATTTTATTGTTGTGGTTTTAAATTTTGTGAAGAACATTGTATTCAAACCAGAGTTTTAAGAACCAAGTGCTGAAGATTGAAAACATCTTGTACATTAGTTAACACGAATCAGATGTTAAGTGGAACTGTGCAAGTGTTTCAAAGTTTTAATGTTTATTGTTTTCTTTCTCCCTTTAAATTATTTATGGTACCATTTGCTTTAGGACTGCAGGCTTGAGGTCCCTTTGCTTTAGCAAAGGAAGTTAGTAGCAGAGAAAAGAGTTCTTCCCAACTATTTTCTCCCAGGTTACCAATATAACTGATAGAAGATCCTTTCCACACTTGACTTTTTTGCTCCATGTTCGTGGGGTTTTTTGGGTTTTTTGATTTTTTTTTTGTCTTTGGGGGTTTTTATTATTGTTGTTTTGTTTCATTAAAAGTAGATGTTTGACTGGTAAAGATTTTCACAGACTTTTTTAATCTCTGGTGGATTAAAATCGAACAGAAGATGCCCAGGACAAGAGTGACTCTACCTACTTTCTCCATTTGTAATCTCGTTATTGAACTGGGAGCTGCCCTCTGCCTAAGGTGGGTACCTATCACTGATAGTATAGGTAGATTTTAATCCCAATTCCCTATCTAAATGGCATTATAACTTTAAGAACTTTCAAATATTTGCAAAATAACTGTCATAAAAATCAGCATCCTGGGGTTAGTGCTTAAAAATGACCAAGTTTTCTTTTGTTGCTGGCAGAATTTGTTTCACAGTGCTGTCACTTAAGCATGGCTATAGTGAATTCATGTACCTACCCTTCCCAAAAGGGTGAATACAGCCTCACTTGGCCTTGCTGGAAGCACTGAGAGTGACAATAAATCTCTTTGTGCAGGATTTACTTCTGGGAAATAAATACATTCCCAATACTTAATTAGACTATTTTTAATTTAAATCAATGTTCATTCAAATTTTTAGTTAACCCTGAATTTAACATTCTCTGTAGTGACCAAAATACTGTGTTCATTGCAGTTCTTCCCTTTCAGTCTGGAGGTAGTGAGGCTGGAAAGAGAGGCCTCATAGGGAAAGGCCTCCATTTTTGTTCTGTCAGTGCTGGTCTGTTTGTCATGTCTCATAATAAATGGCTTCTATCTCCTTTGCTGTTGTCTTAATGAAGAGGACTCTGGTGTATCACAGTGAAGATTGCAGTGGTCAACTAATGATTCTTCTGGGGATGAATGTTTCACTGTGATAGAAAGGTCAAAACATAGGTTAAATAGACATTTAATTCCAGTGTTTTCTTCCAGAATCCAAGCAGATGTCACAGCCCTTTTCTGCTATAATTGTGTCGGAAGCATCCAGAATCCCAAAATGCAAGAAATTCACTTATCAGCTATACCAAAAAAGATAAGCTTGAGTTAAAAAATTGGTAAAGGCCAAAGAAGACAAACTGGTTGGTGAAATAATATCTTTGGTGCACAGTTACTATAATTCCTCACTTCTCTTGACCTCCATGAGCTGCTCTGTGCTTGACTAAATCTCAGCTAGAAGAGGCAGCTCTGTTCCAGCCATGTGCAGCTTTCTCCTTTGTCTGATGTTAATGCAAAATGTTCTCATTTGCAAAGGAGGTCTTTGCTTTTCTTTCTGTTTTCCCAGAGAAGAAGAAGGGAGCAGTTAATAGAATTGAAGTGTGTTCTTCTTTTGCTGCTCTGTGATTATGTGCTGGAACTGTAATTTGTTCTGCTATACCTTTTGAGACAGAATTATAGGGATACAACCAAGGAGAATGTCACCTGTGAGATAAGTTATCTAGGTAAGTGCCCCAATAACTTTTTTGTAAAGCTGCAGTTTGTTTCCTAATTTAAAAGACGACGGAGAAGAGTCTGAACTACCTTCCCTGCACAACCAAAAGCATCATCTGCATTCCAGGGAGTAGGAAGCTATATAGAGCTTATTTGTCAGTAATAATGAAATAGTAGGTTTTATACTTTAATATGTGTAAATTTTATTTGCTGCTATCACAATGCTAGAATATGTTCCAGTGAATCCACCCTGGGTTTTGTGCTATTTCTCAGGCAACAAGAAAGAAAGCATTTTAGATGGAAATTCAGGGTGAGGAGTAAAAAGGATGTGGTGACTAAAACCAGCATTTATTGAAACTCACAGAATGAGAATCTTCCTAGCAGATATTTTCCAATTGAGTGTCTAGTGGATCAGGTGGTCCAGCTGGTTTTCTTGAAGTTTTTGGTAGTAGTGGGCTACTATAAAGATTGTTAGTCTGGATGGTTGAGGCTCTTGCAGCATATTTGTTCCACAAGATATGGACAGAGACTCAAATTAAATAATGGCTCACACATGTAGTTCTGCCTGCAAAGGTGAAGAAAAACTGTTGGCAATCTAGTTTTGATTATTCAGGTACTAAATTTCATGCTAAAATACAAAATATTTCCTAACAGCTTTTGACATCATTAGCAGTTGCTATCTGAGTGTTAATCATGGCTAATGTAGCTGCAAGCAGCACACAGAGATAAAGCAGATTCAACAAAGTACAGATGCAGAATTTCTCACACTTCCCTTGGAAGGAGAGTGCTCAGGCTCCCTCCCTCCCAGCTGTGTATTCGGAGGCAATAACAGCTTGGCAAATGTGCATCAGTCTGGAGGGCTGAAAGGCAAGAAAAATATACACATTAGTAGATGAGTCATCTCTGGAGTTTTGTAATATAGACTTTTATGAAAACAGGATCAAGTGCTGATTCTGTAATAAATCTGTAACTGAAAATTGTGCTACTTTTATACATGATTACATTTCTTGGGTTGCCTGCCCTCCTGTCAGGCTGGTCACTGCTTGGTTTGAGCTGTGAAACTGCTGCCCCTCCAGACATGCAGCCCAGGTGTTCATGTCTCACTCCAAGCCTGCCCTTATGTTTTAGCACTGCAGACTGGGTTCAAAACCAAAGTGAGTTATTGTGCAGCCTTTGTACAAGTAGTGACAAACCTTAAACCCCCACAGCCTCTTACCTGAATGTCTCACTCTGCAGCTCCTTTGCAGTCACTATAATTGTCTTTGAATCTCCTTGGAGTGGAATATTTCAGGTGGGTCTGGACATGCATTTATTGAGCTGTCTGTCTACCAGATGGATGTTAAATTTCACTTTTTTGATCTTGTCACACACTAAAATGATTAAGTTGTCCACCAATCCAAATGTCAATTATTTGCAGAATCTCATGATTTATGAATTTGCTTCCATCATGACAGGCTTAAAATACATACACTTTAAAATGCAGACCAGTCTTATATGTTCTGCATTAAATGCATGCTTGCTGGTTCTAACTACATTGCAGCAATTAAATATATACTTGCAAATACACACAAGTATGTATTTTCTTTTGGTAACTTAATGTTTTCTGTCTGGATAATGCATGAGAGAGATACCAAAAGCAGCTTATTTCTTTCTCCCTAAAATCAGTATTGTTAGATCTAGTCAACAATTAATATTATTTTCATATTTAGTTTTTCACAGATTTTATTGCTGTTTGATATTCAGTGGTTTAATGAGCTTCTTTTTTTTACATGTATGGAAATGGTTTGGAGTGAATCAGGATAACATAATACCTTCAATTTATATCTTTCTGACATCTTGGTTCACTATTAATGCCCCTTCTGATGTAGCTTTCTGGGAAAGCTCTGGCAAACCTCCAAAGCTGTTCACGGATGTGGCAGCATCCACCATTAGAGGATATTTGGATAAATAAATGCATTCAAAGGCATTTTGTAGTAAATACTTGGAAATCCTCTCAGGGAAACGCAGAAGCTCTCACGTAGGTTAAGTGTAAGCAGTCCTGTCGGGATTCAGGCACAGCACATTTGTTGGCCTGCTGAGGATCAGCCAGCCACTTTAACTACCACCAAACATCTCTGTTCATCTGGGGGTCTCAGTCTCCTCTGTCAGGTTCAGCCATCCAAACAACTTTGGGTACCTCAGCCAGATTACAAATGGTGTAAGAAAAGATGTTGCTCTGTGTCAGGACTAGTGCCAAACATGAGAATAATGAGGTTCTGGCTTACTGCTCTCATGGGAGGGTTTAACTGCATGGCACAGCTATGAGATCTCGTGCTCAAATGAACCACCAAGAGAACAGAGCTTCTGAAGGAGTATGACAGGCATAAAAAGCTGCTTTTTATATTGCATGGGCACCTGGCACCGGCAGGGTAAGCTGTGGAGGCAAACACTACACTTTGTTCCAAGAAAGGAACTGCCTGACTGACAGAACAAATAAGGAAAAATATTAATTGGCTATAACGAAGTGAGCTGTGATCTTGTCTGACAAAATTGACTTGTATTTTACAGTGGCATTCTATATGCCCTCAATGGGGATTGTCACAAACTTTTGGTGGAAGTTTTTGGTGCAGTGTGGTCTGGGCAAATATAAAAACTGTGTTTGGAGAACAGGACAAGCATGCAGTGAAGGCAGGGTGGCTATCAAGGAATGATGGCTATAGGAGCTGAGGAAGGCAAAGTCACAGGGGCCCTTTTAAAAACCACTGCAGATTTGTACCCAGCAGTGCAATCCAGAGTGGGTGGAAGGAGGTGGCTTGTGACATTGAGGGAAGGGAGAAGGGGGATGTGTAGACAGAGGTGATGGCACCAGTGGCCAGGTAGTGCAGCAACAAAAAGCATGAAGTGGTATCTGGAAACTTTAATGAAGGGCAAAAATGGAATAAAAAGAAGTGTGTGGAACGGATGAGTTTGTGTTTGTGAGGTACATTTTGTTTCATCTGACTCTGTCTTTGGAAAATTTGGAGTTTGGAAATTCTGCTCTATAAAAGCAGAATCGTGTTCTTGCCACAGCAGTTATATTAGAAACCTGCTTTTGGCCATCTCAAAACATCAGCTCTAGCAGTAAATGTCACTGAGAGCGATGCAGGATGTGCCCTGGATACTCCGACCACGCATTGGATCAAGAGACATTTAAACTATCCAAAGTGAGAGTTAAACCCTGATGAGCTGTCCCGTGAGTCCTTCCTTACAAGGTCTGAGCTGTGGCTGGGCATCAAAGATGGAAAATATTCCCGGGAAAGGGTTCGGAGGCCAGGCGGGAGCGGGCGGGGCGGCGGCGCCGCGCCGGCCTCGGGGCGCCACCGAGCGGCGCGGCACCGCCACAGCCCGCTCCGGCTCCTCCCGGGCCTTCGAGCTGCGGATGGAACAGGGGGTTCTGATTCTCCTTTGTGCACGGCTGCGGTTGGAGAGAAAACTCTTGCTTTCTACGAAATTGTGTTGAGTCTTTATTGCTTCCAAGAACTTCCAAGGAACTCTTGATTTCGCTGGGTTAGTTAAGCACTGGGATAGTACGGATAAGGTGACACTGCTCAGAGAATATCCTGTGGTCTATAGCAGAGAAAAGGGGAGATAAAAGAAGGAGAAGATAGAATGAAATACTCCTGTTGAGCACGTGGAAGAAAAGGACTGCATTTTGCAAAAGGGCCAAATATGGTAGGTGCTATTTTGTTTTTCAGTTAGTCTAAAGTGTGAAATATCCAGTTCTTAAAAAAAGCCCAACCACAGACCTGTGTCTTCATGCATGAGTCATGAACCATAAGCAGTCCTTCTTCAAATTAGCTGCCTCACTCTTAAACTCTTAGAGTTTGCTGGTAATTTTCATTTTAAATTTCATTAACAGGGTGCAAAAAAATAAATTAGCTTCTGAAGTTGGTAATCCATAAAGTCCCTCAAAAGACGTGTGACTGAATGCTTCTAAAAATGTGAGTGGACAGAAGAAAGAAGGCAGATAAAGGTGTCTACATGTGCCAAAAGAACAAGAATGCCTTCCTGTGCCCTCTCCTCCTCCCTTTTGGACCTGTTTTTTGGGGAAGAAAGGGGAAAACAACCCTGTTTCAAAGGCTGATTGTGTCCTTTCTTCCTTTCTTCCTTTCTTCCTTTCTTTCTTTCCTTTCTTTCCTTTTCTCTTTCCTCAGTAGAAAGACTATTTCTAGCTCTGACAACTCACTGACAACAAAGAATATTGTTATTTTTGCATTTGTCCTTTCTGTGAGATCACTGTGTAGTTGTTTTATTTCTTGGGTGCTCAATGGATTACTTGGCTTTTGTTTACATTTACTTTGCCTTGTCTTCAAGGCCATGGTCTTCAGCACTTTTGCAAAACACAGCACTGCAGCTTTTTTCTTTTAAGTTCTTCTGACTGCAAGGAACATTTCATTTCTTAGTGGCTGTGCTTCAGTCCGGAAATGACCGTAGTGATTGAAGTTCCTCATAGCCCCAACACAACAATTTTCTGTGAGGAAATGCTTCATCACCCCTGCTGAGTGTCTGCACTGGAAACATGCAACCCCCCTGTGAACATGAAGACACAAACTTGCTGCTCCAGCCACTGTTTGAGGGACAGAATTACGGAGCTGCTGCAGAGGATGGCACCCAGTGTCCATCAGTGGCTGTGTCAAGGAACAATCCAGCAAAGAGGGATTGCCTGCTAGTTGCTGTGCTGTGCTTTGGGAATTTAATAAATTTCATTGATTGGTTCATTGTGCCAGGTGAGAACCCATTTTCCTCTTCTAAAGAAAAAGAAATTTAAGTTCTTAACAGCTCTACAAATGTTTCTAAAGTAAGGATATGCTTTATGTCTTTTTACTTTCTCTCATTTATCTGCTTTAGCCTGTTGATCATGCTCTTAATGAAACTTCCAATTATAAATCTGGAATGACCTAGGAGTGATTTATTAGATATTAATAGTTAGTAGAATGTTTATAAAAATAAAAGAATACTTTAAAATCTACATATCTTATAAACTGACTTTAGCATACTGGGCAACTTGTCCATTTTTGTGTCTGGATTCTACAGAGGTGTGAGTAAGGAGCTTCTCTTTACTGTGCACAGCAGTTTACAAGGCCTTCTTTGCATCTAGTAGATTCTATATGTTATTCCTTTATCTGAAGAATACTGATGCTATTCCCTCCATTACAAGTTCAGAAACTATGTGATCTTTGTGATAACTTTATTATCCATGTTAGTTTGCTTACGGGAGGCTTAACTTCCCTGTGAGCTGCTGGCAGTCGTGTGATTTCTGCAATTAAGAGTGAAACATGATTGTGGAAAAAGAATAGAGACCCACTTCCTTAAGCTTTCCCCCACCCACAAGTTATGACTTGTTGTCTAATAAATCATATCCTTCCTCCAAAATATGATTTTTAAACTATTTTTTCCCCAGCTGAAAATGACCAAGAGTTGCTTATAGTAAACTGGAGGGAAAATATGGGGTTTTTTCTCCCATATAAATTGTGGTCTGTGTAAATTCTTCTATTTACTACTACTCCTAAGCATCTCCCATCTTCCAGGGATCTGATTTAGAAAACAGGGGAAACACTTGTTGTGCGCTTGCTGTATTTTACTTCTGAGTGACCTGGGAAACAGAAATGTTTTAAACCTTGAAAAAACCCAAAGGATGGATTATTGAATTTGGAATTAATACCTAGTTACAGTACACAAAGTAATTCTTTTGCTACTTCAACCATTCAGAAATGTAGGACATTCAGTCAGTATCTTTAAAAATGGAGAGTGTAGTTTAAGAGTAGGTTTAAGAGTTTGAGCTTGGTTTTTTGAGTACTTTTTAACAACACAAGAGAGAAGGAAGCAAGCAGGAGTGCAGCAGGAGTGCATGCTGAATGACACTGCAAGGCTGTGAGTGAAAAACTTCTGTGTATGCCTTCTGCTGTCAAGTAACTTTAGTTGGAGAAGGGCAGGGGACAGAAGAGAATGAAAATATCTTCAAGGAAGAACTTGGATGCTAGAAGGGTATCCCCTTGGGAGGGTTAGGATCAAGAAGCCATTTGGCTCATTCCAGGCTTTGAACTATTGAGGGGCTCCTGAACCAGATAAGAGCTTAAAATTCTCCCACCATGCTCTTGTGAGTGAATTACCTTCAGGGACATGCAAGAATTCAAGAGCAGAGGTGGGGATAGTGCCCAGGCCTTTGAAACATCCCCTTGAATTTCACTGCGCGACTAAACCACATTTTACTTGGTTCTATGACTCCTGGGCCATGGGGGATGTCTGTAAGCTGCAGTTTATACCACAGCAATAAAATACTGTTCACCTGCTGGAATTCAGTGCCACTGCAGAGTTCTTGCAACAGAGAATTTGAGTTTGGCTGTCCAAGTGTGTGACCATGTGACCATGTAGATTCAGCTAACAGGAAAGGGAGGAAGGGGAGGTGTGAGTATCTGCTTAGAAGTAAACTGGCAGCAGTTACAAAGTTGTGGTTTCCGGATAGTTTTGCTCTCTGGCTTTGACAGCGTTTGCATCACAGAAAACAAGCTCTTCCCCTTAGCTGTCTGCTGACTTCAGTTTGTTGAATCTAGTGACCATGCAGACCTTTCCCCTCTTTTCTGTCCACCAAGCTGTTCAAATCAATTCCTTATAATTTGCCGGAATCTGGCAGGGCCAGTTATTTTAGTTATGTGGAGGGGATGACATTTTAATGGTGCTCAGTGTGAATGTTAGTTTGAGATGAAGTTGTGGTTCTGTTCAAGTCTTGTTAGCTGTGATTTGTTCTAAATACTCTATGAGACCAAACCTGAATTCCTCTAATACAGTATTTCTGTGCATTGATCATTGGCTGCCAGAAAGGAAGGATATGATTGATTGTCCTGCTTTGATGATGCAAAATGTTTGAATTAAATCTCTTGTTTAAACTTTTGAAACCATTAGGAAACCCCTAAATGTAAAATGTGTTCAAGAATCACTGAGAAACAGCTGTAAACCTCTGGAGCTGCTGTTAGGCTGGACCTTGCTCTACAGTGACTTGAAGTCACATCAGTAAATAGTGAGTGGGCTGATGCTGCAGCCATGGGGACTGTGGGAGAACATGGATTTAGCTTTAAATTAGCTGGTCCCACACTGCTTTTAAGTGGCTGGAGCAGTGTAGTTCATGGCACAATATGTAAAGCACAGTGTGGGAGAAGGGGTGCCTCTTGCTGACCTCACCCACTCCCTTCTGCTGCAGGTGAGCTCCTCTGAGCACAGCAGACAAATCACACAGAACTTGTTCTCTTAAGTGGTGGTGGTTTCATCCTCTTAAAAATGTTATGGCTTTATCTATTTTGACAAAATTGAAGTGGCATGAGAAGTAAATGTGGTTTTTTAATTGATATCTTTCAACACTGGAGTACAGGTGTGCTTTTTCAAACCAGTATCTTCTATTTTCAATTGGTTTTCAGCAGTGTAAATTGAAAATACAAGATAGGTGAGATAGAAGATCTGCATCTCTGGCATGGTATAGAGAAGAAAATGACCTTTGTGTCTGAACATCCACTGTTTTGTTCTACATTGTGTCCACTAAACTTTGAACTCTAAATTTTTCATATTCTTAGGTGCTAATGGTGCAAAAGAAGCAGAACAGGAGTGGTTGAAACAGTGGGTAAACTGACTCTCATAAGACCCTTGTAGTGGAAAGTCATTAATTTTATCTATAGCAATAAGAATTTTTAATTCTCTGTGCATCTTATGCTTATAGTAGAGTAATGGCTTACATCTAAACTAAAAACTAAATGTGCTGCAGCTCTTGCAAGCCCTATTTTTGGGTGGTGGTTACCAGGATTAGCAGGGTGCTTTGCTGTCATTCAATGTGTGCCTCTGTTGCAGGGATCCTGTTGGATATACAGAAATACTTCAGGCTTAGTGATGGGAAGACAGGTCTACTGCAGACAGGTAATAAAATCTCCTCAGTTCAGAGAGCTGACTTTGCCTTGCCCCTCTGTGGCCTGCTCCTAAAACACAGTCTAGTTTCTTAGCTCTTCTAGTTCCTCCTTGTATGTGATATTGCTCACTTCCAGTTGTGGGCAGGCTGACTATAATGCAAAACTGAAAGAAAGACTAGAGTTGGGTCCTTCAAAAATCCCACAGTGTGTGAATCACAAAAGATGAAGGGTTTCTTAAGAAATACAACAGTTGAGTAATTCACATACATTCACATTGTTTAATTCAATTCACATACATTTTATTGTTGTATAGGTATTTTGAGTCTGCATTTGTCTTTTTCCAAATATCAATCCTCCTCCTAGTCCTAGAAACTCAGCCTGCCTTTAACCCCTGCCCTAAAAATAACCTGAGTTTATCTGAGGGCTGAGCAGTACATATGACAAAAATACTTAGATAAATATTGTCTTTGTTCATTGTTGGATTTTCAGTCTTCACCTTGTGTTACATGCTGGCTGCCCCCATCTTCGGATACCTCGGAGATCGCTACAACAGGAAGATCATCCTTGGAGCTGGTATTTTCTTCTGGTCTGGTGTGACCTTGGGGAGCTCATTCATCACTGAGTCGGTGTGTTGCTTTTTTAGAAGGTGCTATGGAAATAACCTGCATACATCTTGCAGGACTTGATAGAGTCCTTCTCTAATCACATTTGGAAAAGCATCGGTAACCACTCATTTCCCAAGCCTTAAGCCTGGACTAAATATACTCCATGCAGGAATGCCTTATAGGACTCTGGAGTCCAGCCTAGGCAATAGAGAACCCACACATTACTGTTGCAATTGATGGGGTTTTATTTTTGTCCAGAGTGTTTTTTGTATATGACCTTACAGTGTCACAGCTTGTTGGTTACCTGTGCTCTATCCACCCTGTCCTGAAATTCCCTCTGGGTGTCACTCTGAGAAGTCACTGCTGCACAGAAAGAGAAAGCCAAGCATGGCTTCTCATGGGGAGCAGGTGTGAGTGGAGGGAATACAGACACAGGCAAAAGGCAGTTGAATTCTGATTTCCTCTTGTAGCTTCCATCCACTAAAATGCCCCTCTTTAACAGTAAGCTTTCTTTCTGTTTCTTTCTTTGCATGGACTTTTTTTGACTATAATATGTCTTTTCCCTGCAGCATTACAGAATATTTGTTCTTTCACGAGGACTGGTTGGCATTGGCTCTGCCAGTTACTCCACTATAGCACCTACCATCATTGCAGACCTGTTTGAGGAAGGAAAAAGGACTACAGTGTTATCTATCTTCTACATCTTCATTCCAGTGGGAAGGTTGGTTTTCTTGCAGTGGCCTTTTGAAATTCTGTCTGACCACACCTGCAATTCAATATACCCTGAGCCCTAATCAGATTTATTTTGAGGTATTTCTTCATTGGCACTTACAAAGGTATTTGTCACTTCCTTGGCAAGTTTGAATAGAGCTGATTAGGTGTATTTCTCTACTTACCTTGAGAAAATTTGCTTTTTCCCCCTAACATTTTTAGGGAGAATCTAGACTCCAGAAACTCTGGCTTTGAATAAAATATTGAATCAATTCTAAAAGAAATATGTGCATGAGAGTACGTAATTTATTTCTGTGTTTTGGGAGACAAAAGCATTTAGATATTAGTTTATTTGACAGATTTTTCAAGAACCCTCCATTAAGTATCTCCCAAGGAAGAACCGGTACTTCCCTCTCCTCTTTTAGTTAAATTGACATTGTGTCTGAAGGAAAGGTGGAGAAGAGCTTTTCAAATGGTTTAGAGGCATACTCTGTATCAGAGCAGGCAGCCAAGGCTGGGCCCAGAAGGCAGATTAAAACTGAAGAAATTCCTGCAGGACATAATTCCTTTGGCTAGCACAGGAGGGAGTAGGCAATGAAATGTTTTATGGGCTCTTCGATCCAGGTTTGCAGTGTCATTCTACAGAATATGTATTCCAGAGGGAATCTGGGACATTACTGTCATCCTCTCAAGTCTGCTCTGAGGAGGTTAGACTCTCTTTTTATTGCTGACTGGCAACAGACCATGAGGGTTATTTCTGTTTATCCCTCTGGAAAACTATGACAGAACATTCTCCTTAGTTGGCAAGACATGTCATTTCAGCCATCCAAAATTCATTGGTGCTTACTGACCATTCCTTTCTGTTGGTTGCAGTGGCTGTGGTTATATGCTGGCAGCTGGCATGGCAAAAAGCACAGGTGACTGGCACTGGGCATTCAGGGTGAGTCACTTCCATTCACCATAACATCAAAATTATCACTAGGGTTTTCTTTATGTTCACTGTGTTAAAGGTGAGCAGTGGGAGGACTTCCTACCCTCTGACAGGTCAGGAACGTGGTGTTCAGGAGAAGTTTTCCTGCAGGACAAGCAGCCTAGCTCTGATAGGTGTAGGTGAAATTGTACAGCAGCCAGGGCAGGTGCTGATGTTTCTCTTACCTGAGGGCACATTTGGAATGGTTGTTACTGCAGCAAGACCTCCTCAAACAGAGGAATTTGAAGGTAAAATTATCATTACACTCGTAGCACCAGTTTCTGGAATGCTGTTGGGAACAACATTGTATACAAAATCAGCTAGCACATGCAGGTGAATGGGGAAGAGTATTTAGTGGAGTAACACTGATGCTGTTCAGGTAACATTGGTGACTGCATCAGTGATTCTTGTGTTTGTGGCTAGAATACTACAGTACAGTTTTCTTTCTTCACATGGTTTTTTTTTTACATCAGAGGGAGGAGCGATCATATACCTGTATGATAGAGAGGGAGGATCTATTATCTTTTCTTCAAAGTCACCAAAGTCACTCTTTTTCTTTACAAATATAACCTAAACCAGCACACATCTATTTCTGAACATATCTGCAATTTTCTGATAGTGGTTCTAATGCAATTGGAATTGCTGTGGAGTTCTCACTATAAGAAAACAGCTATCTTTGATGTAACCAACCTTGTGTCTACAGGTAACTCCTTGCATGGGAGGACTGGCACTGCTTCTCCTGATTCTACTGGTCCCTCACAAGATCCAGAGAAAGACAGCAGCACACAGAGCACTGAGCATCTCTGGCATGATAGGAAGAGCAGATGAGAAGCCAGATGTACACAGAACTACCAAGACTACTTGGTGTCAAGATGTGGGATCACTGGTCAAGAAGTAAGTGGTCTGAGCTACAAAGGCTCCCTCTGTTGAGGAGTCACCATTCCATTATAAGAAATATGTCCACTGAGTCCCACTTTGCTCCTTTGAGCCACATGCTGTATGCAAGAGGATGGAAACACCATTAGTAAAAATCTTCCTTCCACTTTTTTTACAGGAATTCTGCAAAAGAGATAAAAAATTTCTTTGCTTCTTCTATCCTCCCATTTGCAGGAGGGGGAAAGGGGTGAAGTTATGATGGCAGTTTGCTCCTATTTAAATCCAAAGCTTTACTTGCTATTAAATTTTCCCTTCCCTGCAGAAGCCAGATTGATAAAAGTGCATAATTTTCTGGTGTAAATTTATTTATAATTCTTAGTGCCTGAGGAAGGTTGGATTAGCATGTTCCAGGCACTCTGTGGTATTTGGGAGCCTGCTGTGCATGAGGTCAGAGTTTGTGGGACCCCAATATGGTTTATAAAGTAATTGTCCATGTGTTTTGATGGGCTGAGCTGCGGCTGGCAGATGACATCTTCCTTTTAACCACACAAAAATTAAGGATGCAGCTGACCTGCAGGGCGGAGTAAAACGCGGACTGGAGCAGCTTGCTCGCCCCTGTGACCCCGCGGCCGGGCGGTGCCGGGCGGTGCCGGGCGGTGCCGGGCGGTGCCGGGGCAGGACGAGGCGCTGGAGCGGCTTTGGGAACAGCAGGTGCCGCTGTGCAGCTGCGCCAGACCCGGCTGCGCCTGCCTCTGCCGCAGGCTGCTTCCCAACCCAGCGCTTTTCCTTTAAAGTCTTGCTTTCCTGGGACATCGTTTGTGTTTGGAGTGTTCTTCCAGACGATCCAGCGTTTTCTAGCTGTCCGCTAAATCTGCATCCTCTTTGCATCCTGGTCAGCGGGTACATAAGAGATCGGTTTTGTAGGACCACAATTTGTAGGCACTACATCCTGAAGTGAGGAAAAAAAATTTCCTAAATCTAAAATGAACCTTTCTGACATTTCAACAACCAGACTATCTTCAAAGTTGCTTTCCTATGGAGCTGTTTCAGTGTAAAAAAATATATTTTAATTTTCTTTTCCTTTAGCAATTGATTCCTATTTTCTTTTCCTTGGGCAATTGATTTCCAAAGCATAAAGACATACTGCCAAAAAACTATGTGGTTCCACTTTTAATCAAGTCCAAGAGCACTTTATCCTTAGGAAATGGAGAATTAGGTTCATTTCTTAACAAATCCTCTAGTTTGGTGGTCACCTGATCATTTGCAGCATACATCTCTATTGACCTCAAAGGGGGGTTTCTCCTGAACTATTAATGACAAAGAGTCAGGCAAAAATTTAATTTTCTCCTAGGATGGGACAGGAAGAAGACAAGGTTTGGACAGTTCTCAAAAATGCTTCTCCTTTTGTCTGAAACTTGCTGTGGAGATTGAGTCTATTTTTACTCACTCAGGTAGAGTTGAGGAGTACTTCAGCCCAGCCCAGACCCAGATGTTGCTCTCATTTATACTGGTTACAGAAACAGCTTAAAACCTGAGGCATTTAGACTTGAACATAGAACCCTTTCCTTTAGGTACTAAGCCATTAAATTCTTGCTCACTCTCTATTGTTATACTTCTGCTATCAAAAAATTCACAGCAATTGTTTTGGCAGAAGTTGGCACGAAATCTGCAAGAGACCAGGATTTAACATTAAATCAGTAGGTCATACCCTTTGCTCTAATTAGTACTTTATTGTTGAATTTCATAGTAAAGCCTGATCAGAGTTCAGATATTCAAGGGAGTGGATTTTGATTACAAGATGTCTGAATGTATTGTTTTGTTGCTTGAAACCCTGGGTGTTGCAGGTAGGTTTTCCCTTTTTCCTCACACCATTCTTTCTAATATCTCTCAGTTGTTTTTTTTTTTTTTTTACTTTCAGCTGTAGTTTTGTCTGTTCCTCACTGGGTCTGACTGCCATGGCCTTTGTCACTGGAGCCCTGGGAATGTGGATGCCACTGTTTCTGTACCGAGCTCAGGTTGTCCAGGGCCTTGTCCCACCATGCCTCCAGGACTCGTGCAATTCATCTAACAGGTGAGCTGTGCCTAGGGAGCATGCCTGGGAGCACTGCACGGTGCTCAGGCACAGCTGGTATCCAGGGGGGAAGGGAGGATGTGACCCAGCACTTCTTGTGAAGGCAATGGGGTGTGAATGTTAAATTGCTTCCAGGTATCTGACACTCCCCTTTGGTTGTTTGTTTATAATCACTCAGTTAACTGGAAAGATGCTGCCAGCCCTATTTAAGTAAAGTGGGAAGAAGCAGTAATAGTAACAGTTGTGGGAGAAAAGGAGCAGCTTTAGCAAGGAGTTTTTAGTTGACAAATGACTGTGCACCCCAAGTTACTTAAATACCCATTTAAGTATATTTAAATCTTGTGTTGTAGTAACTTGCCTATTATCTTCTTCTTATTCTGTTTTAATAATCTGTGCCATGTTGGTGAGTTCATTGTGACTCCTAGCTTGAAGAAAACTTGCTGATTTTGGGATCATCACATCAAACCAGGATCTTGTGAATAGCTGCCATCAGACCTCTGCTTACAGAGCATGTCCAGACCAATGAAGATTCATGAATAGTATCAAATATTGTATAAGAAGGGGAATTTATACTAGTAGAAGACTTTGAAGTAGTCATAACACACCTTTTTGTAGACCCCTTTTCCCCACCAAGGAAGAGTTTTTCTTCACAGTGTGTTGTCCAGAATACAAATATGTATTCAGTGTTCCTCTTGAGTCTTCACAGCTTCCCTCAGTAACAGTGAGCACTGGGACTGACTCCAGGCAGTGCTCTCCATACAAGTATCCCTTTCTCCAGGAGGTATCCCAAGTCCTGTTTCAGTCTCTGCTTTTGTAACGGATTTCAGAGAGCCAAGTGCTTACTGCATGGCCTTTCCAGATAAAGACAATTAAAGGGAAAAGCAGTAATCACACCCTGAATGTATCCTCTGCTAATGGGATTTTTCTGTTTTCCTGCAGTGGAATAACAGACTCAACTCAGAAGTGATTTCTGAGTTGTAGCAAAACCAGATGGATTGAATAGTCATCCCAGAATCCTTCAATGGGAAATGAATTGTCCTTCCAGGGATGCCATCAGTGGCATATTGCTTATCAATGAACAGTACTGGGAAGGGAGTGAAACCCAGGAGTCTGGCTCAGGGTAGGCAGATGAGGGAAGCTGAACAGTTTAAGATGTTTGGCTGTATCTGTTCACAGATGCACTTTAAGTACTTCCTTTGTTAATTTGAAGGTGTTGGCCTCTAGTTTGTTTTCTAATCCACTTCTGAATTATTATTCCACAGTAGTGTTGTTAGAGCAGGCATGGTCTTCAGGGAAGTGAAGCAGAGCATTTGATAGTTTAACCTCATGTACTGCTTCTTATGGGATGCTTTAAATATAACCTTGGCATAAGCTCATGCCAGAAGGAGCATAAGGCTGGTTTTGGACTGTTATTCCAGGGGGATGTAAAGAAACAGGATATAAACTACTATGTCAGACCTGATGGTGCTGGAGGAACTGAGCTGTACATTACCAGACCTGCCCAGGGATACTTTTAAAGATGTTTTTCCCTCTGGCTGTTCAGCAGTTTCAGACTTTGTTTAAGGATCAGGACTGTGTCACTTAGACTCCTTGGAAACACAGACTCAAATGGCACCACAACTGATTCAACTCTCAGTCCTTTCAAGCTAGATAAATAGGCAGTGTGAAGTTTCTGTTCAGGTTTTTGTGCAAACACTTTCAAACAGATCAGAGAGATAAGTGAGCATTCTCAGACCCTAAAGGATCCCATAGGAGCCTTTCCCCAGGACTAGGCTTCTGTACTTTCCTACTCCTGTCAACTGAGCTGTGCTTGGATTTAGTTTTGGCCATTCTTTTATTCCAGCTGTAGGTTTATTTCAACTTCAGTCTACAATACATGAACATTCTAAACACAATTCCATGAATTCTTCAATCAACTAATGTCACCTTGGAACTTGCCTGTCTTGAACAAATGTCTGAGATTATTCTGCCAAGTGACAATCTATAATGTCACTATCAAGCTATAGTAACTGATGGATCAGAATCCTGAAGAACTTGCAGGGAGAGTACAAATTTTCTTAAAGTTTGTTGTCTTGCATAGCAATACCTTTTTTTTTCTTGTAGAATTATTGAGTTCTTCCTAATCAGCCAGAAAGAAATTAAGAAGTGGATGTTCTGTAGTTTAAAGGAACAGAGCATGTCCCTGGTTACTTTGCTTTGCAGTTAGAAAAAGTTCAGGAAAATGAACAGAACTTGCCATGTAGCACTACAAAATATACAGAAGCACTTGTGCTCAGAATACATTGATCCTGTCCCTGATTGCCTTCAGAGAATTACAGTGCAGTGGCACCACTGATCTTGGGCAAGAGACTTGCTTTGTCATTGGGGGAGTCTCACTGGGACAGAGACAAAAGCACCCATGCCAGTCCCTTTGGAAGCTGAATCTTCTAAACTATTCAGACATGTTCTTTTAAAACATGAACTTGTGGTTTCTGAAGAACACATTTGCATGTGCAGACACACAAAGCTGAATGGTATTGGAAACTCTGTGTTCAGAAATTGCTGCGTGGACCTGGCAGTAGTTACCTATTCAGTATTCTTTGAACTCTTCTGGGAAGTGGTAGGTGTTTCCCATAGTCAGAGAAGTGACTCATCTCAGCTGTGCTAACCAGAGGGCTGTAATTTAGATGTGTATCATTCCACGTGCTAGGATCTCTTCCAAGGCAGCAGATTGTGATACAGGGTTACTCCATCTGTGTTTCAGGGATGACTGGGTAGATTGATTCACAGGGTAACCATGATGACTGTGTCTCCTCTAAATCACAGCCTGTCCAAGCCAGATTGTACTGAGCAGAGCCCTCCCTGAGCCTGGGTGCATGACACCTGCTCTGTAAATGGGAAAATATCTTCTCCAGGGGACACAGCCACCATTGCAAAGCCATAGCTTCAGCTGGGGCTTGGGATTACATCCATTTAGAAGGAGTGGGAGGGTCACATCAAGTGGAATAAAAGTCAACTTCCCTATGAAAGATTCCTCTGAAACTACAGGTACAAGCTAACACCATTGATTTTTCCACAGTACAGTTTTACTATGCTCAGCTGAATCCTTTGCTTTGTCACCAGCCTAATATTTGGAGGCATCACCATTGGGACAGGAATCTTGGGTATTATTGCTGGGGCAGAAGCTGCAAGACGTTTAAGGAAGATAAACAACAAAGCTGATCCTCTGATCTGTGCCACAAGCATGTTCATTTCTGCCCTGTGCCTCTACATAGCTCTGATGGTGGCCCAGACAAACATCCTTTCCACTTTTGTAAGTGACAATTAGCAAAATGTCTTTTGGCATCCTAGGGAGAATGGGAAGGGGGAGGAGGAGGTGAGGGGTGGCTTTTGCAGAATTCTCTGCAGTCTTCTAGGCCATTAAGAGGTTTCAATGACTTGTGACAAGGTATCCAGGTAAGCTGTGGGCTCTGATGCTCCCATAGCTGAGGTCTGTCCTGTGAGAGGCACGCTGGGCAGTCCTTGGTACAGTATAAAGGGCAGACAGAGCACAAAACCTGGGCCTGAGGTCCTGCAGAGTGCCCACACTGAAGAAGAAAATAGTAACTATGCACTTAGCTGGTTGAAACATGTCCCTTATGCAAAAATGTAGTTAAAGCAAATCTCAATCTTATGTTAATTTTTAATGCTTTGTGCCTAATTTAGTATTCTTATTTATTTTTGCTCTCTGAATACTTAAAGGTTGGTGTAGTTGGGACTGTACAATACACACTGTTCTTGCTAAGAATAATTTAGTCCTCACCTTCAAAGCCCTGGATCACTAGCTGATCTTCAAAGTCAAGCTTTTGGCAATACAAACTGAAGTATAAATCACTTAAATTCCATTCTCGGTAAAAGGGAAAACAGAAACTTACTAGGAATGACAAAAAATCCCTGTAAGAGGGAACTGAATGTAAACCCTATTTCAACTGTAATCTGGTAACAGCTGGGGAAAGACTCCTGTGCATTTTTTCTGTGACTCCACAGCCAAAATCACCATGATTAACATGTAAAGTAAAGTAAATTACAGTAATCAACAGTTCTCTGCAAAAGGGCACTTTTGCACGTTTTTTGCTTCTAAGAATAATGCTTGTTCAAAGAGGTTTTCCTTCTGACTCTCAGGAATGTGTATTCCTGTGGAAAAACACCTTTACGTCAAGAGAAAACACAAGTGGATTGGCCTGTCTGAGTGTGTGTACACAAAGCAAAATGTGAAATCTGAAGATTATTTTGGATCCAACAGTGGGGATCTGAGTGCCCAGAAGAATTACCCATTGTCTTTTTCTGCTTCTCAGTGTCCCACAAGCTCCACTCATAGTTTGTTCCTCAGGGGATTTTTTGTCATTAAAGGTAGAGAGCACCAGTTTAATTTTCCAGTCTGTGTTAGATGAGTGAATCAATGTATTTGGTTGGAACTACCAAAACATACCTTTTATTAGAATCATAGAATCAGGGTTTGGGGTTGGAAGGGACCTTAAAGCTCATCCAGTTCCACTCCCCTGCCATGGGCAGGGACACCTTCCACTAGACCAGATGGCTCCAAGCCCTGTCTGACCTGGCCTTGAACACTTGCAGGGATGAGGCAGCCACAGCTTCTCTGGGTACCCTGTGCCAGGGCCTCACCACCCTCAGAGGGAAGAATTTCTTCTTTATATCTAATAATATATTAATTATAATATCTATATCTAAAGCATTGTGAAGGAAAGATGTCTGGATAATGGTCTATACTAAGTATATCAGTGCTTCAAGGAACTTTTTTCCCCAAACTGGTTTGGAGAAGAAAACAAATGAACAGAACAGAAAAGAACCACAGGATGTATGGATATTCTAGGTCTATTATCTATATTTATACCTACAGGATATCTGTAGATATCCTAGGTATACTAGGTCTAGTTCTCCTTAGGAGAATGTAAGCCACCCCTCCAAAAACATCTGAGTTTGTCACTGTGCCTTTCCTAGGCTGTGTTTTCATCAACCAGGGACAACATCCTGACCAAGACCTTACCAAACACAGTGCTGGCACCCGTTGTAACAATGTGCCATCAGTCTGATTAATAGATAAGAATATTGTGCCAGGTGCCATGTGACTTTGTGGCCTGTGTTTGTGAAGAGATTCTGCTTTCTAGCACTGCTCCACCTCAATGGTGTAACTTTATTCCTTTTCCCCCTTCAAGTCTCGCTTAGTCTGGGCAGGCTGCTCCAATCTGTGTCCAGGGCTGGCTGAAAGGGTTAATATTTTCTGAGGCCACAGCTATAAGAACTGCTCAGTGCCTTACCCCTTTTCCTCATGGCTGCATCTCCATCTGTGATGGATTAGGGATTTCCCACAGGACACCAAGGTTTTGAGACTGCCTGTTCCTTGGAGTCCATTCCATTTTGGAAGTTCTCTCTCTGAAGGAGCCCTTAAGAGTACTTGTACTGGCCCAGAGGAGTTCACTTGGCTTCATTTGCATCCCTCTGCACTTTGTAAACCTGTGCTGAATGTTTGTCTTCCATGGATCTTGCTTTTCTCTTCTTGGGTTCAGTAGTTCATAGCAGTTAACTTGGGAAGATGGTATATGTTTCCTATTTTGGCTCTTCTGCTGAGGATTTGTGACCCAAACACCTTCTTTGGTTCCTTTCCCCACCTTTAAGGTGAAGTTAGTGTTTGTAAGCACAGAGGTGTTTAATTTAGAAATAATGGGTATGTAGGACAACTCTTACATAGATAAGCACAGTCAGTGAGCCTGCCTCATCTTCACAATATAGAAGGGCAATGCATAGTATAGTATAGCATAGTATGGTATAGTATAGCATAGCAGAGCATAACATAGTATAGTATAGTATAGTCACTGGTTTTTTTTCTGTTTTGCAGATTTTTATTGCATTTGGAGAACTGTTTTTGTCTGTAAACTGGGCTGTTGTGACAGACATACTGCTGGTAAGTGCTCATGAAACCGTTTCCTTCTTTCAAGGTTTTGACAACGTAATATTGTTCCTAAGCCTCCATCTTGATGGCTTTCTGGGGACAGATGAACAAACTCCTACAGAGAATCCCCTTGTTGGTATCCTGCTTGGAATCACTGCCACAATGTACTGCTGGGCAAGGATGCCAGTGGCGATAAGGGTGTGGTGGTGCAGTAGACCAAGTTATTACAATCCCAGGAAGATGACCTGGTTTGGATGGAACTCATGCACGTGGTACTCTCTAATGCTGCCTGTACCCATAGTATTTTGGGCTTCTGGACAGCTCTGTGTTGTCAGATATCTACTAGAAAATAGCACATTTCTTCCTGCACCAGAAACAAGGTCATTTTGTGTCTATAATCAGGTTTTCTATTTGTTTTCCAGAGGTTTGAAAAGATGATCCAAATGAGGCAAAGTTGATAGTCCATGAACTATTAGCAAGTTCCCTTAGTTCAGAATACAGTGCAGATGAATTCCAGCTCTTGCAAGTCCAATTCATAAGTGTGCTACTCTGCCAGAGCATCAGGCCAGCAGTGATGCTTAAGGGGCTCTTAGGAATTCCAGGACTGACACCACCAAGGAATACAGTGCATGATTTCATTTGGATTCTGTCATCAGTAATTTCTTTAGAGTGATGTGAAAAGCACACATCTTGTAGCAGTTTGTCTAGACTGTGATGAGCAGCTTCTTTTTATCATTTCAAAGGTTTTTAGAGTTAGTAATTTTACTTGAGTTTCTACTCTGAATAAAAATTTGGCAACCTTTCATTTAGGTTGTAGCTCCACAGTCACTAATAGATGTCTGTGTAAACCCTGGGGCAGATACTATGATTGCTGAGCTACACAGATCATTATAGTCTTATCAAGTAGTTCATATGAGGTTTTTTTAATAATTCATAACATGAACAAGTTGAATATGGTTTATCAGTGCAATAAGCAAAGAAATGCTCATATCTGATAGACTGCAGGAAGCTGATTTAAACACCAAAGTTATTTATATGATTGACAATTCTTTTGTTGCTACCTATGGGCATAAGACAAAATATTTAAATTGACACTACCCTTTTCTATGAGGAATAGATCACCCAAGGAACCCAAACTCTACTTTGGGATCCCTGTGCTGAGAAACTGTGGATGTGATGGTAACCCTAATATTTCAAGCAGGAAGCTCCCTGTGAGACAGGGACTGTTCAGACAAGTGTGGTACAGGCACAATGCTGCTGCAGGTGGCACTGAAAGTGGGAAAATTGTGTCAAGCCATCAGGACAAGTGAGAGAGGGCACAAAGTTAAGGGACAGCGGAACAGAGATCTTTGACTGTTTCTTCCCAAGCAAAAGTCACGTGAGTGTTTCCCATTTTATGTAATAGTGTTTCATTCTAAGGGAGCTGAAATTTATTTGCAGATTGCTGCTGCAAACTTCATGGTCATAATAAATCTTTCATTTAAGAACCACAGTGAGTGCATTCATGTATAGCACAACATGCAGTGATGCACAATAGCAGTTCACAAGAAGGACAGAAAAAAAACCTTGCAGCCTGTGGCTCCAGTGGAGCACAGGTCACTGGCCCTTGCTATCACAGGAACTGGCAGTTTACCCCTGAGGTCACTGCACTGTGGTCTGAGTTGCTCAGATATATAAATTGCTTGGTATCTCTACTGGCTAACTAAACCCAAGTAGGGGACAAGCTGAGCAGAGATGAAAGTATTCCTATTACAGTGTAAAAGGATGAGAAAGTATATTGCCAAATGCTGAGCACTCTCTAGTGACCAAAGGGACCAGCTGTGAAGCACTACAGAACTCTCCTTCCACTGCCTGACCTTGCCTTGATGTGAGTCTGTTTGTGTTTCATAGCTGAAGAGCCTCTCTTTACATTCTGATTGAGATGAAGGAATGGAACTGCTTACATTTCATGGGTCTTCAGCAAAGTCCTGCTGACACTGACTGTGCATTATGTTCTCTTTCACGGTGCTGCTCTCTACATGTCAGTTTTCTGCACTCTGGAATTTTAATAAAATAGTAAATAATGCAGTCAGCATTAGTCAATTGGCTGCTTGCTTAAAATCTCAGTCATCAGCCAGGAGGGTTTTGATTCTTATTTGACTCTCACAAAATGGTCAGAAAGAATGATCCTATGAGATAATTGCAGCAGTGAACAGGTGCAGAAAAACTATCACTGCTCCAGACTGATGGTTTTATTTATCTTCTATTTCAGTTTATTTTGAAATATTTGGTTTTTTCCCACCAGAAGCAAGTATAAATACCATTGCCATTCTTTTTAGATGAGTTGAGGCAGCAACTTAAGTTTCTCAATTTACTTTTCTTTGAACTCCTACATCTATATTTTAATTCTGTCCTCTGTCACTGTTAATGAGGAAGGTGACATCACTGAGTTAGGTAATGGTGATACATGGTGAGGAGCGTGAGGCAGATGGTTGCTATCAGCTCTTTCTTTCAATTCCTTCCTGAATCCAAACAGAGCTTTTGTTCATTTCCATCACTCCAGTCTCAGTTTTCTTAGGGAAACTGCATCACATTGCAACCTGCAGGAGATCTGTGGGGAGCATCATTGCCATATCCTGGATCCATGTAAATCTAGAAGAGAAGGAAGTTCTTGTCCCCCAGGTGACCAACATTCCTAACTTCCATTTATTTTAGAATGTTGTGGGGTTAATTAACAGCAATATTGTATCAATTGGGAACAACTGGGGAGCTGAAAAGTTTGGCATAGCAGAGCTCTGTGGTGCTGTGTTCCCTGGGAACAGACATCAAGCTTATTACCACAAATGTGTTTTGGGTTGGATGTCTTGGATTCTAAATGCTACTAATTGTTTTATCAGAAAAATGATGGAATTGAGCTGAATTTGTAGATGTCTGCTCATTCAGTGACAATCTTCCTTGGGAGTTGTGTTTCATCCTGTTGAAACCCCATGAGTTCAGTATATTACTGCTGTTATACTTACTGAAGGGTGCCATAGATAACAGCAGTAATTTCTCTTTCTGCCTTGTTGCCTATATGAACTGGTATGATTTCTGATAATGTAGCTGGATTTGCTAATGCATGTTCTTACTTTGCCATGAAAATGACTTTTCTTTCTTCCCACATGGCACTACTAGCCACACAATGTAGCTAGGAATTCATTTCTCCTGCGACCTGTGGAGCTGAAGACAAGGAAGATGCTGACTGAAATGATAAGGACTTCCTCCCTTTGTGGCTGGTGCATCAAGAGGCATTGCATGTAGCCACCTTTGTGCCTCCTATTCAGTGTAAACACAAAGGTATCTGCTGAACCACTACAGTCCTCATGTGCAAGTGGAGAAGTGCTGTACCTGCCTTGCTGCTTTACTGGGAGGCTGTTCTTGGAGTGTTCCTTATGAAACATGTTTGCCACCTGTGAGATTATGGAACTCTGTCTTTTAGGTTTTTGGCAGCTAATAGTGTAGGAGATGCTGGAACTGGAGGGGTTTGGGAAGGCTACCAAGGTGTCCCTGCTTGGAAGTGCCCTGAGATGTACAGAAGTGTTCACCAGCCTGTGTGTTCCATCTGCTTTTTTAGCTGACAGCTCTGTGTCAGAGTCTGCAGGGCAGGGGGGTCTCTGAAACCTCCAGAGGCAGCACGAGGGATCTGCAAACTGTACCTGTTTGGGGCACCTGCTTCTGTCCAGGCACCTGGGCTGGATCTCTGAGGAGGAGGAGTGTGCAGGATGTCACCTCTACTCCTGCCAAGGTGTGGGGTCCTGGGCAGTCACTGTGGCCAGGCAGGACCCCATGGCTTCTTCAGAGTCCCTGTGGGACTCTGTTTAGTTTCTTCTTTTCCTAGTGAATCCCACAGTGCCTTGAGCTCTTGAGTATAGTTTATATTGTGCAGAAGAACCTGAGTAATAGCACAGGCAGAGTTTGCATGAGCCCTGAAAGTGTAGGAAACACCCCATCCTTCTCTTGTATATTTCTTTTTACAGTTTTGTTCCATCTCTTGTAGTTGCAGGTATGGGATATTAAATAAAGGTAGTAAGGAAGTGGTGCAGGGCACTGGGAGAGCCAAAGTACCTTTAGCTTTTCTCATGCTTTCAATGCCCATGATACATTAAGAGCATAACAATATTTGATTTGCATTTCTCAAACACAGCCTGTCATGATCCATAAAAGAAATGTGAGTCTAGGACAGATGACATGAAAACCTCGGAGAGCCAAGAGCTGACATTCTCCAGTCTAGTACAGTCTGTCATAGCCAGGTCTGCTTCCCAAGCTCAGAGTTTCCTAGTGTAGTTTTTTTGTCTCTGTACAAGAGAGCCTGTTCACAAAGTGTGCATGCTCATCATCCAGGTAGGTTCTGAGAGAAAAAAAAAAAAGTGGGTAGACTGCACACCCTCATTCTAGGCCATAGTGTGCTTTGGCCTCAGTGAGAAGGAGCTGTTGGATTGTTCCTTCATCCCATGGGTGACAAGGATTTCAGGACAGCCAATCTCACATAACTCTGCTCCTACACTGTCTGGGGACTGGATGCAGTGGCAACATGATATCACACTGGTTTTCTAACTCTGGAGAGATCTCCAAAGCATCCCTGGTTTAATATTTACTGTTACTGAAGCACTCTACCTAAATATTCCTAAAGAAAAAGAAATGTTCTATCCATGCTTAGAAATACCTGCTTTGGAGGGGCTAAGAATGGAGTGGGTTATGCATTAGCTGCACATGTGCAGAGGAAGGAAGGAGGTTGTCTGTTCTAGTTCAGCTGCTCAGAGCTCTCTTGCTGGGTGCAGAAATGCTGGTTTGAGAGTGATTTGTGTATCCAAGTGCCTAAGAGGGGCACTGGCAGTGTTCACTGGTTCTTTACTGAAAGTGCATGTGGTTGCAGTATGTGGTAAGCAGGACCAAAACTCTAAATTAAAAGTGAGAGCAGGGTCTTTTTTAGTTTTAAACCCAACGTATCATGTATATTAATGTTTCCTTGTAGGCAGTAATAGAGCCACAGTATAGATCATACACCTTCAGTCTGTCCCTTCGTAAAACACCAATAATTCTAATAATTAGTGTGTGAGACATACTTAATGACATTTAGGTGAGTTTCAAGAAAACCCTCCCAGCTGTGGAATAGAGGACTGAGAAAATATTAAGCATTTTGTTTCTGATACGAGCAAGTGGTTAGAAAACAGAGGTATGAAGGTTTGAAATTGCTTCTGTAGCATTCTGACTGTGAATGCTTTTTGCATAAATGTATTATTGAAAAGCTTCTTCAGGCAGAGTTGATCTTCAGTAGCACAGGCATAGAGCTCTTATTACCCCCAAATTACTATATTTCATTTGACAAAATAGTTCTAATCTACATGATGCTTTGCCATGTTCTGGATGTGCACCACATCTTCTTTTCCAACTTGTTATTTAAACTGTGTGCACTGAAAAACAAAATCAGTGTGAGGTGTTGTTACTACAGCACCTTGTGTCTCAGATGCTTCCACTTACAGGCAATACCATCAAAACATCAGCAGCCACTTTCTGGTTGGGCAGGTTGGGTCCTCACCTTCAGTCTTCAAGGGGTCTGCAAGCCTCAGCTGACATGTTTTACAGCTCCTCCAGGTTCCAGGTACCCCACTTTCCCTCAGCAGTCTAGACCAGGCCTGCTGACACAGGTCATAAGATATTTTTCTGAGAGACTGTCAGTGCTGAATCCTTATTAGCAAATCATTGTGACAGCAAGGGATACTGGCTGGAGGCTTCTATTGGTTGCATGGCCAAATGGATCTGTACAAGCTGCTCTGAGCTGTGTATGGACACATGTGAGTCACAGTTTAGCTACTTTATTGTTATTTTCTCCTGTGTCTTCCTTTCTTGAATGTTTTTTGCCTCAGCGAAACATGCAGTGTACCCTTTTGCTCAGAATAGCGTTTCTGTCTCCAAAGTTGTAAACAGGTTTTGAGTATGAAATTTGTCTTACAAAGTTGTAAACAGTGTTTGAATATGGAATACATCAAAGTTGCTCTGTCAATGTCTCTGGGATATTCTGGAAGCAGCTGGGCACTCCTGAGGTTCTCTGGGTTGATGTTCCCTCTCCTGTGGGCTGTGCTTTGTTTCAGTACGTGGTGACGCCGAGGCGACAGTCCACAGCCATCGCCCTGCAGATTTTGGTGAGCCATTTGCTGGGAGATGCAGGCAGCCCATACCTCATCGGGGCTGTAAGTGAATTCTCTCCTTACTGAATTTTCCTTAGGGTAAAACTTCTAGAAACTGAGAGACAGACACTCACAGAATCATAGGCACTACCTGGTCCAAAACCAGAAATTACTCAAATTGCTGACCCTGAGTCTAGGACACAGAGACATTTTTCTAAATGTTTTTACTTGCATGAAGCACTTGGTCCTGTGACACTGCTTGTAGGTGTGAGTAGTTCTATGCAGTGTGTAGAAATTTACAGACTCACATATTTTTAGAGGCATACATTTTTGCAGAGACAGTGTCATAGGATGTAAGCACTTTCTGCTAAGTTTGTGAGTTTCATGGAAATTAATTCAATGTGTTAAAACCCAAGACTTAGTTCAAATCTTGAAGTTTGAAATCTTGCAATTAGTAAATGGTGTCTTGAAAATTCAGAACAAAAGTGGTGCAATGGTTGTCTTTAGATAGTACTTGACCTTTAAAGCTCTGGTCTCGAATCACCTTAACCCTGAATTCCTACATTCCTTGAGACCTGATTTCTCTGCCCTTCCTACATTTACTTGATCTTAGGTGCTTCTGTGCAAATCAGCCTCATACTGCTTTCTCCATGCAATTCATTAATTTTAGTTCCAGTGTAGTTCTGTCGGTCTCATTTCCTTCCTCCATTTATTTTAAGACACAGTAGGTAATAAAGCACCCATTTTGAGTTTTCTGCTTTACTTGACATGGGAGATTGAGTCTTTGTTTGTGATTTAAAGTTTAGTTTTCATGAAAGTTTATTTAAAGAAGTTCACCCCCTGTTTACAGTGTCAGGGTTAGACAGGGCCAGCAATGCCCGAGTGAGCTATGCCTGCAGAGCTGCTGCTGGCCCAGCCACACAGGAGGTTCCCCTTGTCCTCAACTGGGTGAAACCCAGAGTCTCAACTGTACAATCTGTCTGGCAGAGAAGAGAGCCTCTCTCCCTGAGGGATTACCCTCTTCCTGGGTAGTGGGTTTGACAAACTTTGGGAGCAGATTCTCACCCCTGTCTGCCTCTTTTATTCTTTTCAAGGCCCACACTGTAAAGAGTCTGTTTAAAGCAGGAGAGGATGGAGGTGTTATTCCAGATTCATGACAGCCTTGTTCCCTCCCCAGATCTCCAACGCTATCCAGGCCAGGAACATCCCCTCGCTGCAGTGGAGCTTCCGGAGCATGCAGTACAGCTTTGTCACCTGTGCCTTTGTTGGGGCCTTTGGAGGAGGATTTTTCCTCCTGACATCTTTCTACGTCGAGGAAGATCGGAAAGAAGCTCAGAGGCTCTGAGGTGTCTGTGTTTATGACTTTGAAACCTGGGTGTGGTGACCTGTTTGACACCAGCCACGGGATTGTCTCTGTAACATTAAACCATGTTAATGTCTGCCTTATGGTAATGCCACATCAGTCTCTATAAAAAAGATAAGACAAAATCCCAGTGAAGTCTCAGATTAAACAAACCTTTCACACTGAGCAAAACAGACCATAGAACTCACAAGCAAAATTGCTGTTAGTGCAAAATGCTGCAGTATGTGGAAATAACATCCTTTACTGTCATGCACCCCTGCAGACCTCATGGAACACGAGGTTCTTTTTCTGTAGCCCTGTAGAACCAGTCCTGTCTCATGTCTGTAGCATTTCTCCCTCTTCCCTAAAAGAAATCATGTTCAAAGTATAAAAGATCTAGAAAAAAACTTTTGAATTGGACAGAGCCCTGTCCTCAAGCACCTGGATTCTTACAGCCCCCTTCTGCTTGGACTTGGTTTTCCAGGTACCAGCAATGAACTGTCCCTCAAAGGAAGATGAACTCTGGGAAGAGATTTGCACAGAAGAAAAGAATGTCCTCCCTTTTTTCTTTCCTTTTTTGCTTAATGAGATACAGCTGGGGAAAAGGCCAAATCACAATTCCTCCATATGGCACAAAATCCTGCATACTGAATTTTGGATGCTTTTGACTGCGAGTCAAAAATTGCTCATGCATTGGCATATGGCAGCTCTCCTCCCCCATCCATAACCAGGCCCTTGTCCTCTGTGGGCTGGGGAGCTCCAGAGGGTGTTTTACAGGGCTGTCACCAGCATGACTGCTGACCTCAACAAGGCAGGAGCTTTTGAGGCACAACATCTCCTGGAGATTAGGGAGGCCTGTGAGTTCCCAGCAGGATGAGATTTGCCTGTAGAATTCAGAAAATGTAAGTAGTAAAAGTTGTTTTAAGTTGTCTAAAATGACCAAGAAAAGCAAACACGATCAAAGTCACGTCAGATTCAAGACTGGAGGGTTGTGATTATTTTATATGTAACATCTTAATGCTATGCCTCTTCCTAATACTTGGAGGCTCCTCACTGTATCCTCAGGCCTTGGGTAAGTATCTCCTCTCGTGAGCGAGCAGTAGCACCTGTAAAACCACTTAACTGTAACTGTCCATTTGAACTCTTATCTCCAAAGAGAAGAGGATTTTGGATGTGCTATCTGTTGTCACAATATCATGCCAGGTACCAAACAGGACATGACCAGTGTGGCCAACTTCCATTGTTTGTCCTGGCTTAGCTCCCAGTAGCACCTTAAAGCCTAAGCTAGATATTGGCAAGTGAATTGCAAAGTGTTGTAAATTTTGATGATTCTCCCAGTAAATCATAAGGATCATAAAGCACAATATTCCTGTAATGACTGTGAATGTCTAATGTCACTGTAAATGGCATAATTCAGCTACTGCAGGTTTTTGTTCTTCCCTCTGTCTACCTAATATTTAAAAAATCTGTTCTGAAATCTGACTTAAACATACGTAGTGAAATGTGACCATTGTGGGAAATAATAGAGAAACCTTGTAATACTCAGTGAGAGTATAATAATTGTCTTTAAAATAAAAGTTTGTATTCTGAAAGATGAGCAACTTTTTCTGGTCATAAAAACTAGCTATGGCCATCATACCACTGACCTTTTGGAAATCCCTGTGCTGCCAGAGAGCCCATATCCAAGAAGGGATTTTTGCTATTGGATATGAATGCTTGCAAAGGTCCTCAGTGCTTCAGCCATGGCAGGATTTCAGGAGCTCCATGTGCTTCTCTATCATACATTCAGGATTTGCCCTGCAAACAGTTGAGCAATTTATCACTTTTGTTGTGTCAGCATTAAATTCCTCTTAAAAAAATTCATCAGGAGCTGCATCTGGCACACTGTGCAGGCATGTATTTGACATATGAGCAAGAGATGCCAAATGCTGTTCTGTAAATGGTACAAGCAGTCCATGGCAAACTCCTCCCTCCTCCTACTCCAATCTCCTCTGAAAGTCAGTGCCTAGATGACCAGTCATCCCATCTTTTTGAATGCCTCTCTCTTTTCATTTCAATTTATGGGCAAAGTATGTGGTTTTTTGTTTTTTGTTTTTTGTTTTTTTTTTTCTCTGCATTTAGCAGGACTAACAACTGGATAATCTGAGCTGTGCCTGGGCCTCCCTGGAGCTGCCCTGTCCTGTCCCACTGAGAGCTGCTGGCAGAGGCCATGGAGAGATGCAGCCCCTGCATGGAACAGCCCAGGGAGTCTCTGCCTCCATGGCAGGGAAGCTGTTTCCATCAGCTTTTTGGTCCTGCCTCTTAAAGATGGAACTTCCTCATTGGGATTTGTATGAGGAGAAGAATTTCTTAACATTTTCTGCATGTCTTGATTTTGCTTCCTAGTGGGTGTCACCCAGTTCTGCATGGAGGAGTTCCCTTAGTGCTGGAGGGGGCTGTGCTGCACTGGAGCTATTTCAGACATTACAGTCTTTTCATGCCACCAACAACCTGTGTTAGGGAAAGTCACAGAGTCCTGGCACATGGCCAGTGGAGGAACTGAGATTTTCAGGCCTCAACTGAAATACCAGTTGTTTTCTATGGCTCTAATTAAGTACAAGTAAGAGAAAAATGGAGGGCTTTAAATAAAGGTACTAAATCAGCTGCTCTGTCTACATTGGAAACAGTTGCTGCTGGTTATTGAGAGTGTTTTGCAGCATTCCTGCTGCAGGGAGTCTGTCCATTGCAGCAACTGAATGGTAATCAGACAAGTCAAAATGTATATTTTCTGTAATTGCTTGTATATTCTCCTTCCACCTTTAATATTTGTTCTTTGCTCTTTCCAGTCAAGATAGTGAGTAAGAGGCACTTTGAAACAGCTCCAAAAAGTGGGATTTTGTAAGTCCATTCAGGTAATCCTTGTGATCTTTTCCTCCCTTTCCCTCATTCCCAATGCAGGGGCAGGTGACCTTTATTGCTGTTTGTGTGGGTATTTTTAAACAAGTTTTAGAGCTCTGCTTTGAATAAAAATTGCCTTCAGAGCTGTGATTATTTCTAGGTGTAAAGGTGTCCAGTGGACAGGACATGTCTAAGTCACAATACCAGGTGTGTAACCACTTCTGCAGAGGGTTCACTTCTTCCACCAGTGATGTGGTGTGGCATTGTTGTCAGCAGAATTTTAATTGCCAAAGATATTTCATGTAACTTTTTCTCTCCTTCCCAAAAATTCAGCACCTGCACAGGTGCCCTGGGTCAGTACTCCAGCAATGAAAATTGGTGTTTCCCCCCACACTCTATTTCAGAATAGATGGCTGAATTCTGTCTTGTTCCTCTCCCCTGCACTTGTCTCCCCTTGCAGCCCTGCACTGCCCAGTGACTGGAGCTCACCTGGTGCCTTTACCATTAGGTACACGTGTCCTCTTGGCTCAGAATCTGTAGAATTTCTGTAGGGAAAGTAAGCTAAAGGAGATAGACACTCTCCACCTGAGAATAACATCACAGCAGTGAAGAAAGGCCCAATCAGCCATATTTATGCTGTAGCTGATTTTAGTTTTTCTTAGCAGTAGATCCATCACCTCTGCTTTTTCTTTCCCTTCCCCACAATACAATGCATGTGCAGTGTCTGTTGAAATAAATTCTGAAATAACTAAGAAAGCTAAAACTCCTCTATTATCCCCAAACTTTCATGGAAAAAGTTTTCTTGAGAGATCCTCCTGCTGGTTTGCAAACACTGTTCATTCTTCAGGCCTCCTTTGAGCACTGGGTTCTCCCATTCTGCCTGTGAGAGTGCCTGGGACAGGGGAGCAGTCACCTCATCCCTTGGAGCAGACAAAAACCCCGTGAAAGAACAGTGTCTGTGGAGCCCTGCCAAGCCAGGCTGGCTTTCAAGTAGCTGGAACTGGCTGTATTTCATTACAAGAGAGCCACTGGATTCATCTCAGTGCTATAATTACCCTCATTGTAATCCAAAAAGCCTTGGAAAGGTTCTTAGAAACCTTTTGGCTTATAAGGGAAATAAAGGTTAATATGAGGATGCTCTTGATCCTGATGCTGTGTAGCTGATCAAAATTGTGTGGGTCACACTTTGTGTCATCTTGTGTTTCCCAACAGTTTTGTTATTAGTATGTAAATTGCCTACATACCCTGCAAGAGTCAAATGGCTGTAATTGGAGAGATGAATGTACAGGCTGTCAAATCCCATTGCAGGAAGGTGCTTTGCAAATGGCCTGTTGGAAGTGCCCAGGTTTGGGATGTGTCTGTATTCCAGCAGGCCTGACCCTGCCAAGGGACCTGGAGCAGTCTTGGGAAACAAACCCAGTCTCCCTAAAACCAGGAGTGTGTGCAATGAACAAACCCAACCTGCCCAGGACTCAGCTCACACTGTGGCACCAAGGTCTGACTTTATCTGCTCATACGCTCTGGTGGGTCTTTTCCTACAGTTAATATTTCTCTATATTATTGTGAAAAATTCTTTTAAATTTATGCATTCATGTATGCAGGTGTAATTTGCTTTTCAGTATCAAATGTGTTGGGCAGTAGGCTTGAAACTGATGTAAAAGGATGGAGGGAATAATTTTTGAAAGTGCTGACTTCAAGCTACCTGTTTAATTCTACTAGCATATACCCTAGGAAGGGGCCTGACATTTTTCTTTTTTCATTCCTGTTTTCCCAAGAGCCTTGCATCCCTCAGTTCCTAACAAAGGTGGGTTAAGTCACTGTGTGATCAACACTGAAGAAGATCAGGCCATTTGCTTAAAGATTTAATTATTGGTTTAGGAGCCTAATCTTAGTCACAGGTATTTGAAATCTTTGTTGTAGCATTTTCTTTAGGAAAAGAAAGGAAAATACCCTGCTTCTGTTGCAACAGGAAAATACCTGTTGCTTCATGAGGCAAACCTGCCTTAAACCCAAGCTGAGCTTCCTGCTCCTTTCCCCATTTTATTTACTGATGTGACAAACATCTGCCCTCCAGTGATGCTGAGGAGGTGCAAGAAAAAATCCAAATGCATCCTCCTGCTCCTCCTTACCTCTGGACTTTATTTCTAATGGCGCTGGAAAGCCAGTGTTAAAACTCACTTGTTCAGAGGGGCTGTGACACCTGAGCTGCAGCAAGGAGCTGTGTGTGCCAGACACGCACACGCTGAAGGCGCTGGAGGCTGCCAGAGGGACAGTGTGAGCTGTTTGCATCTGCTGCCCAGCCAGGCTTTGCTCCACCCTGTTCTCCACAGGCCAGAGGCTGAGCCCAGGGTGAGGAGGGATGATGTTATTCAGTATCTCCAGGCTTCTTTCCAGTCAGAGCTGCCTCACTCTGCTGGTGTCAGCTGTGGACAGGACAAGGTGTTTGACAGCAGCACCCCGGGCCATCAGCCTGCTGTAGGGACGGGCCTTAGCTGCTGCTCTCCCTTCTCTCCTGGAGTCCTGGCTGTGGGAAATGTGTCACAGCGGGCAGGGAGTGCTGAGAGCCCCAGGGGAAGCAGTCACCTGTCCCTGCAGAGGGCACTCACAGGGATGTGAGGCAGGGCAGAGAGGGCTGGCAGGTGTGCCCAGCACACAGCCAGGTGGGAGGCAGGGAGCAGCTGGAAGTGCAGGAAGAAGTGAGCAGTAATAGGAACAAATGGGAGGAATGTCCTTGGTTGTGCACTGACATCCAGCATCCAATTCAGCAGCAATCTTATTAGGATTTCAGAGAAGTGTCCAAATAAATTTGTTCATTTAAGGCATTTGTTTTAATTCTTTATTAAAGTAGGAGTTATATGTGCATTTGCCCCTCAGCCCACTGTTTTAATAGAATTACCTTTAGCATCAATCCCATGGACTCTTTAATTTTTCATTCCAGATCTTCTATGTGCAGCCGTCTTAGCAGATCCAATCAGGTGCATTTCATTGCTCAACAGTACAGAGGAAATGAATTTTTCTGGTGAGGGGAAAGCACAGTGAATAGCTGGATTCCCCTCCCCAAATACCATCTGCAGTCAGTTTTGTGTTGCAAATGAAGTCAATGTTTTCCTGGGTCAGAGGTGCCTGATTATTCATAGCACTTTCATTTCCAGCATCACAGTCATCCCATCCCTGCCAATCATCTTTCTGTTTTGTGTTGGGTTTATTCTACAGTGCTCTGAGGTTTGCAAGTCTAGCTCTCTCCAAACTCCTCCTGTTCTTTGTTGCTTTTCCTGGGCTAGTGCCAGCAGTTCTCAGCTTCTGAAGAGACCAACAGGAGGACTTTGGCACCAGTATTGCAGTTTTCTCCCATCTTTTGAAATTGTGTCTCTTGAGAAAAGAATGAAATGGGAGGGAAGGAAGAGTATAATACTTAATTCACTTGTAAGTAAGCAAAAAAAACCCCAGCTGAGCAGTATTTTACTGAGAGGGAACAGTGTCATCTGTAGGGTTGTTTTTAATAGTAGTAAAGCCCAGAGAAGTGTCTTGGTCAGGTAGAGCTGGGATTTGAACCTGACTGACTGAACTCTCAGGCTGTTTGTTCCCTGCTCAGTGCGTCCCTCTGAGGAGTGTCCAGAGCTCATACTGTGGCAGCAGCCACAGACAGGTTCAGAATGTCCCTTAGGCTTGTCCCTGGCAGTGGTGCCCTTGGATTTCCAGCACTTTTCCTAACATAGATTAGAGGAGCAATGGAGTTTTACTGCCATTCAGCAAACTGCCCATGCCTGGTGGGGAGGGAACTCATGGAACTGTGATCCAGCCTTGCATTGACATGTACATGTCCATGTGCTCTGCACAGATCTGTTTAGAAAGGTTTTAAGAGGGTTCCAGTGTAGATGCTCGTAATTAAAATGCTAATTAAAAATATTCCCAGTGGTATGCACTGGTAGTGCTGCCAGAAAAGGTGGGATTTCAATTCGCTTGCTATTCCTTTTAGAACTAGAGGAGTGTCCTGCAATGAGTTGAGATGAACTACCTGAGCCATGGCTATTTAATGGCATTTAAGTGCTGACTTTTCTCCAGATTTCTTTAGTTTCACTTTTTCATCTTCTCGAGACTGTTCTGAAAGGCCTTGAGGTAACAGCCACCAGGGCAAGGATGTGTCAGTGAGGGGCCCCAGACAGTGCCATCTCCAAAGTCAGACCTTCATGGACACCAAAGATTTCAAATACTCAGTTCTTGCAGCCTAAAGCAGCAGAAAACAGGTGAGTGTTCTCAGGAGAGCCTCCTGCTCTGCAGGTTTGATTGGCAGGAATTTAAAATGCTTTGAGTGCTATAACCTGAAAGTAGGAAATGGCACAGGAAGTTGGGACTGTGACAAGAAGGAAGATGAAGATGGGAAAATCAAAGGAGTGGAATGTGGATTAGAGGGACCCAGAGACAGAAGAAAAGGGGCTGCCACATGTCTGAGTAAAAGATGTGCTCTAGAGAGGTGGGCAGCTGTTGGCTTTCACACAGGGATGCCAGGACAAAGGTTTGCTGGCCTCTGTCCCTGGAGCATGGGATCTCTGGGACTGCAGGACATGGAGGTTTCACCAATTTTTCTTGACTATATCCTGTGTCATGAGGGATGTGGACAGGAACTCTTTCCAGATTGGCAAGTAGATGTAAACTTTACAAAATCAATTTTCTGTAGCCAAGAGGAATGCTGCTTTCAGCCTTCCCTTGGAAGGCTTTAGTGCCAGCTGAAGTATTTCCAGAATCAGCAGGTTTTACTGGAACAGTGTCCAGAAGTGGTGGTGGAAGCTGCTCAGGAACCATCTGACAGAGGTGGAAGGACTGCAAAAGTGGAAGAAGCTAAACCGGAGTGTCTGAAGCTAATGAGATGTGAAACAATTCAGGTTAATGAAGCTTTTAATGAAATAAATTTATGCTAAACTCTACTTGGAATACTGCACTGTCTCTTCCTTAGATCAAAGCACTTTGTATTCCTCTGATGCTTACAGGTAACAATGAGGAATACAATTGCTGCCCAAACACTGCTTTCCTTCACACCTTGTGATAACCATGGGCTGGGTTTGGTTGTAAAAAGTGATGTCTGTGACGCTGCTTTTTGAAGTGAGGTAGGAGGTTTGGAGACAATTTAGGTCTGTTTATAAAATCAGGATGTTGTTCAATGTCTGTTACTGGTTGCATTATAGTTGTATGGGCACAGAAAGCACTGCAGTCTGATGTTTAACATGTACACACACAAAACACAGTCCTGAGGAGACACTGGGACTCCAGCTTGACTGGAGCCAGTGGAACAGCTGTAAAATACATCTGTACCTGCTGTACCCACAGGGCACCTTCCTACAGCCCAGCAGTGCTGTGTTCACTGCAAGTAAACATTTCCAAGGGTTTTTGGTGGGCAAGAAAAAAAATCCCTGACATGAATGAAAGTTACTTTAAAGATCCTCAGGGAAGTGTTTTAATCTAAAATTAGGCAGTAGCTTTAAACCCTGTACAGTTTCTTTCATTTTTTCCTGAAGTAACTCCAGCTGGTCCCTGATTGAGGCAAGAGACTACTATCTTTCTGATCTGATAAAACTACTCCTTCATCTCCCCTGATTGAAGATGCTGCAAAATTTCAGTGAAAACAGGATTTTTTGTTAATATCTGCAAAAACTGCTGATACACAGCAATGATGTACAGTTTGAGACTAACTTTGAGTTATATTGTCATAGTCTGGTTGAACAAGGTGCAAGATCTCACTTTAAATTATTCTGACACATAAAAGAAGAATATAGATTTAACCACTGGAAAATTCATTGAACAATCCCCAGGAGCTACTTAAAGACATCCTGAGTGTTCCAGAATATTTTGTCTCTTCAGAGGAAGGGAAGGCCAGCATTCCTACAGGATGGAGGTACTGTGCAGAGGAGTTGGGAAAATCTGATCCCATTAACTGGGGGGAGGTAGATGGAAATGACTCTTTACTGTTGCTTCCAAACAGTTGGAGCTGGAGCAAAGCAAAATCTTACTTCTTGGTGGTGCTCAGATGGGCCATCTGTCCCTCTGTGACAGCAGCAGGGACACAGGGAACACAGAGAAGGGTCTATTGGCCCAGCACAGCTCCTGCTCCTGAAAAGTCTCATCTGGTGAAAATCAGATTTAGGAGTATTTTGTAGAGCAGCTTCAGTGGCAACAAGCCCATTTTCTGAATTACAGGATAAAATACACAATAAAGGACATGTGTTGATTAATTTTAGAAATACATGTAATGATCTGAAGGAGAAGGTGAATTACCTAAGTGGAAACAGGAATGAAGAGCCTTTTCCACAGGTGCTGGAGTGTGTCTGAGTCTGTCAAGAGTAAACAACTCTTGTGTCTGCTGGGAGACTGGCCTAGCCCAGTGCCACTCAGCACCCTGCTTTAAAAAAATAAAGACTATTTCTCTGTTCTGTGGTTAAAAGGCTTGAAATGACACAAGGCAAATATATCCACCTGCTTTTAAAGATCCTGATCTGGCTGTGAGGGAGGGAAAGAGCTGCACACTCCCAGCAAGCCAAGCAGAGGGATATTTTAACATCTCTGTGTCAGACTGTCTGGGGCTCTCCAGGGTCAGAATTCCTCACCTGGATGACAAAGGCCTGGTTTAATCCCTGGCTTCCCCTGCTGGAGTGGCAGCTCTGGACTCTTTGTGTCACTGAGAAGCTCCAGCTGAGGGATTCACTGTTTATTACAGAGCATTTAGTACAGGACATTCTCCTTGAAATGGTTTCTCAGAGTGCTGCCAGACAGCAAAGTCCTCCCAGGTGCACAGGTCTCTCTGCAGCAGCTTTTTCCTAAGGGACAGAACTAAATGCTGCCTCTGAGGACACAAGTCTTAATATCCCATAAGAAATTATTATGTCAGTGCTGAACTGGGAGACCTAAAAATGTAGAACCCAAGTAAGTGTTGGAGTGGCAAAGCAGGATTGTGTGTGTGAGTATTGGATCTGTGGTTTGCAGTGCACCCTTTGTGAGACTTACTCAAGAAATGTATATTGAACCAATTTATTCTTTGCTGATGCCAGGCTGTTTCCTATAATCTTTTTTTCCTTAAATGGCATGTCAGCTTATAGCTTTTAATTATCTTAGTTAAATGTATCAGGAGCATTAGTAAACAGCCTTGTGGATTTCCCCCTAAATTTATTCTTTGCCTGATACTCATCCTTCCTAATGTTGCCATACAAATCTCACGTGTTAGCCTAAATATTTCCACATATACCTTTCAACCCCTTCTCGTTCTCCCTTCCTAACCAATCCCTCCAGTCCTTTTAATTACATTTACAGTTTGCATATTTAGTTTGTGTCTGCTCTATAGAACTGTTGTAGCATTCAGTGTCAATCTTCCTTGGACTGCAGCTATCCTAACAGCCTGCCAGCTTCCCATCTGCTTGGGAGCCTTCCTGTCACATGTAAATCACTGTCAATAGACTGTTTTTGGGAATTATATATTGCCTGAAATCCCTGTTTGGCTGACAGGCCCATTTTCTGTAACATGTTTAAGTGGTGCTGTGAGAGCACTGCACACGCTGCAGCCTTTGTTTAGTTCCATTTTCTCCCCAAACTAGCTGTTGAATAATTTCAGGGCTGGCTGGGGTGCTTTAGGAATCTCTTCTCCTGCAGATTTTTTTTTTCCTATGTGGTTTAACCACAGACTTGCTCCGAGCGTGATTTTCTGTAATGAAGCACACACATCAAAATGCTTTTGTTTCTGAATGACAGCAAGGTCCTGGAAGTGTGTGCATGGCATGAACTGGGTAACATAAAAAGAAAACAGGATTTTTCCCAGTCCCATAAGCTCTGGGTCCCCTGTGCACCTGGACAAGGAGCTGGGATGTGCTTTCCCATTGTGGAGCACCATGAAGGGGCTGGTGCATGTGCTGGGCTCTGCTGACTGCACTGAGAGTCAACCCTGTCAGTTCTGTTACATCTTGCTGTGTAAGTGATCACTGAGAGGCTCTTCTTTCTCTAATAAGGAATAACAACAGATAACTGGAGATTACACAGCATTTTACTTCAGATTGAAACCGCCCTTGAAACAGATTTTCCCAATAATTCCCCATGCACTGGCTGATGGACGGTGCTCTGCGTGTGCTGTCACTGAACAGCAGGAGGGAAGATGCTGCTGTCTGGGGAGATGTGCTAGAATCCAGCATTCCTGGATTTTTTCTAAAAAAAGATGCCAAGTTTATTGTGTTTTTCTTGCTCAGATAGACAATGTTCGCTGTTCAAATCAATGCATTTGTCTAGAGTTTGCAAAGAGGTCTGATACTGCTTTGGTAGAAAGGGCTTCAGCTGTGGAGTCTCCTATGGTTTGTATGATGCTGGTCCTCTCCAGATAGAATTACCAGGAATGAGTTTCCAGTTTTGGTTCTGTATGGACAACCTGTGTGAATATTGCACCATTGCTCAGGCTATTGAAAGGAAAGATCGTTCCGAGTCCAACAGGAGCCCAGAGCACTGTGGGGCTCTGACTCCGCAGCTTTAATCAGCTGGCTGGGTACAACACCCCAAACTTCTCCTAAAATTAATGTCAGGTAATTGCTGAAAAGTGAATTTTGACGACTGTGTAGATTAAAAGAGAAGACTGAAAGCTGCTGCTGTTATCAGGCAGTGGAGACAGGCAGCAGGGCTGTTCTGAGCAGGGAGCTGATGTAAAGGCTCGAATAGATTCCAGACTGTCACTGCACCCATGCTCACCTCACTGCTTCCCAGCCATAATCCCTGCAGTGAATGCCAGCAGGGTGAACAAAAAGATTCCCTCTGGCATTCATGGAGCTTTTGGAACTTCAAAGTCTCTAATCAAGCTGCTGAGGAGGGTCGCTCACACTGAATCCCTCAGGGAGGACGCTGACGTGTTTCTGCGGCAGATTCAGGTGCCTGAGGCAGATGCGAGTAGGACCATTCCCCAGTCATGCTTTTAATTACTTTGCCCTGGATCCAGATTAATTTTGAGTCTTATCATAGTGCCCCAAATTAAATGTTGAGGGTTTGACAAGTCCCTGCTGGTCACATTCACGTTGGTTTAAAAGCGGGGCAAAGCAGGAGCTGATGGCTCCTGAAATGAGCTGGGGATTGTTCCCCCCATGGCAGGCTGAGCTGGCACCTCCATCCGGGCTGGGGTGAAAGGCTGGTGCCCACCTGGCTGAGTTCCTGGCACGCTGATGGAGCTGTCAGTGCTGCTCCTCAGTGCCCAGCTCTCTGAGCTCCAGGGAGCAGCACCAGCCACTGCCGGCTGTGCCAGGAGCTGGGGCTGCAGGAGAATGCTCTGCAGGTGTGGTCTGTGCTCAGCTTTAGGGCTTGCTAAAAACTGCCTGCTGACACAAACCTGTGCCTGGGGAAGGGAGCTGGAAGGTCTCACAGTGATCCCCAGCACAAGGGAAGGAAACCCATGGCTCTGTGTGGGTGAAGTTCTTGGGCAGCAGAGCAATTGCACTGTCCAGTTTACAGGAGTGACCCCAACACCTGGCAGGGGAGAGCATCGACCCAGGCTGGTGCCTCAGGGGACCACTAGTGAATTACAACCTGAAAGAATGACTTTTGCAGACTTCCTCTAAGGTTAGACCAAAGACAAAATAAAAATTGAATTTGCATTCCAGACTTTGGTTAAAAAGTAAGGAGACTGTTCCATATCACACACGAGCTTTTGTTGGCAAACAGTGAAATGAGAATTGGATTAATGTCAATTTAATTTTGATGCAGTTGTATAATCTCCCTGAAAGATTGCAGGGCAGTTTTTCTTTAATGGACTCCTCCTCTCTGCAGCAGCTTTTCTTCACACAGTCAGTGAGTGGTGCTGCTACAGGAGTGAGGCAACTGCACTGCTTGATTAATTAAAGGGTTTGTTCATCAGGGGGATGAGATCATAGGAAAGAACTGATTTCTGAGCTCTCATGTAATACCTGTTGCTGCTGACTGCCAAAATACTGGACTCTGCTGCATGAGGCTGTTTCAGAAGCAATCCAAACAACTCCAGTGTCTGATATCAGCTTTAAATGTTATTTCCTGGACAGTATCTTAATAATTGAAATAAATCTTCAGGAATCTTCACTGTTACTGAAAAGCTCTGCTTGGGAAGGGAGGGGCTCATTGTACAGCACAGCTTAGCACATCATTCTTGTGGATTTGTCAGTTGGATTTAATCACAACTTTTTTCTATACTTTTTTGGTTTAGATTTCTGAGATGAGGTTATGGGTGAAAGCTGCTCTTAGCCCCTGCATAAAGTGAATCTGGGTTCACATCCATTACCCATGGACATTTGAGGCCTTAAGGAGAATTAATAATCTGGAGTTGCTGGTAATTTTTCATGCTAACACTGATGATTGACTTCAGTGTCACAGAAGACTCAGTTGAACTAACACTTCTAATGCATTGCAGGGTTTTTTTTGGTTTTTTTTTGATCTTTGACTTCCAGAGCATTGGGACCTCTGGAGAGTCCTGAGCTTTACTCCCATTACTATTACACTTCTGCCTCCCTCAGACTCTCAGGCTGTGATCCTGGGGGGTTTGGATGAGCTTTGACAGTGATGGTCAGGACTGTTCTCCAGCCGAGCCCCTCTCCAGGGGTGCCCCTTGCTCCTGCTGGGCTGAGGGACTGGAGCTGTACCCAGTGCTTGTGCTCATTGCTCCCTCACTTCAGAGGGAACAGAATCAGATATGAATGGAGCAGACTGCCCAGCAGGAAGCAGGCTGAAAGCTGGAGAGGGACCAGGTGCTCTGGAGAGCTGCTGACTCCCTAAGGAACAGCTGCTCATGGCACGGGAGCAACAGCTGTCCTGCTCCAGAACACCAAGTGTTTTTGTCTTCACACACATTTAAAGAACAAAGTGTGGTGGAAATACTCCTGTTTCCTTCTGAAACGTGCTTGTCTGAGCCTGTCTCTGCTCTCCTCTCTGCAGGAGAGGCTGTGCTCCAGGATTGCACCACAGTGATGGGAACTCCATTGAATCACACTGATGTGTGCTGGACGCCTCTATCACACACCTGGCCATGCAAACAGGGGAAAGCTGGGGCCTGGTACAAGTTCAATGCACCCTCATCTCTCATGTCATACAGTATCTGCCTCACATGTTTAACTACTGAGAACAAATGGAGTGCTTCATTCATCATTAAGCACGCTGGAGGGGTTAGGGAGTGTTCTGGCAATGGAATGGTTTACTGTCACATACAGGATACAGTGCTAGACCCAGCCTCGATTGCTGGGTAAATGCAGTTTGGGAGATAATGCTGCTGTTATGGAAGAGAGAAACAGCTAACTTGAGAGCATAAATCCTTCTGGTACCTAGCAGTGTTCAACCCTGGCAGGTGCTGGCCAAAGGGTGAGAAGGTCATGGAAAATGCAGAGGAGTCATTGTTCCTGGCCAGGCCTGCACCCCACACTGTCCTGCTTCTGCCTGCTCTGCTGCTCAGTGTGGAAGCAGCATGGATCAGAGACATCTGATGCACTATGCTGGTATCCAATGTATTGGGTCAAATGCCATGCTGAATGTGAGGCTGTTTGTCTCAGCCTTGGCCAGTGGTGGGTCCATCATGCAACCAGCTGGAGTTGGCTCCCTCAGACACAGTAACTCTCTGGCAGCTTCTCACAGCAGCCATCCTGTACCCCTGCTACCAAAACCTTGCTACACAAACCCAATGCATTAAGTTGGGCAAAAAGAAACCTTTCCCTGTTTCTATAAAGGAAATACGTGTTGGTGTTGAATCCTTAATGGATTCAACACCAATGGTAAGTGGATTGAAAAATATTGTTTAAAATTATTTCATTTCACCACTCTTCTGGTGATTTGTAATTTTTCAGCCACAACAATCTGGCGAGGTTCTGCCTTCCCTGTCACAGCAAAGGGTCACAGACAAAATGTGTCAGACAAGCTTGTTGATGCTAATGGCAGCCGTCCGTCTCGCTTACCAGCAAAGGGCTCTCTGTGCACAGTTTTAATTTAAATCCATGAAAAAGCCTTTCTCTCCTCAGGAATGTCAAAGGCCTCTCTGTCTCTGATTCTCTATCTTTGTCCTCATCCTTCACTCTCTGGTAGAACAGGTGCACCTCTTTCCTTTTTGCTGTAGAGTTTTGATGACTTTGACCTGTGAATGACAAGGGTAATGGAAACTCGATCTTCCATTGAAAAATACATCCCATAGCTCACCATTTTTCCACTTCAGACAGTAAAGTGTATTTCCTATACCTGTGACCTCATCTGCCTGTGTGGTAGAACAGCTTTGTGCTTTATAAGATTTCTTTGGTTTCTATTTTTTCCAATTTCATCATTTAGATTGATTCTAAATGATGGTTAAGATTTGAAGCCTTGGCAAGTCCTGCTTGAAAAGTAGGTTTTGGTGACAATGGAGAAAGCAGTTTAGAAATCTAAGCTCTGGACTCATTTTGGCACTGATTTGTCTGAGTGAGTGACAGTCAAATTGACTGTCTGCCTTTGCTTCCCACAGGCTTCCCAGATGGGGTCTGGGTGGGGATGCATTGAGAGGCAGATCTGCAGCACTGGGAACAGCATGGGAGCTTGCAAGTGTCTAAGTTGTGGAGGGTGTTGCTTGTTGCCTCTGCCTGTTGCACTGTGTGGTTCCACACAAAACCAATTCTTCTCAGAGGGAGACACAGAAGGCTCCTGCTGGGATTCTTCTGAAGGGAAAGATTTTTTTTCCCTTTTTCTTCTATCAGCATTTCTAAATGCTTCTTGATAGTCAGAGAGTGAAGGGTAAAGCTGGTATTTCTGAAGGTCGGTGTGGTTGTGATGCTGATGAGCTGCTCCTGGGGCACAGGGGTGGTGGCAGTGCAGGGCTGGCTGTTGGTGGGCAGTGTGGAGGTGTCCAGCAGAGGTGGAGGTGTCCAGCAAGGGCTGCAGGGGCTGCCTGAGCTGTTGCTGACAGCCATTGCATTCTATGCATTTCACAGTCTCCCAATGACTTCTCACAAGCCTCTCTTCTGCCCTGAAAGGTGCATTGTCCCCTAGAGTTTATGGTGGAACTGCTCCTGGAGCAGCTGGGAGTGGTGCTGAGGGGAAGGCTGTGGGCTGTGCCTCAGCCCTGCACAGAGGAGTGAACACAGCTCGGGAAGGAGCAGTGACCCAGTGACTCACCCCCAGTCCCATCATCTGGGTCAGGAACAGCAGCACAACAAAGTGATGGCTCTGCTGTCTTCTCACTGTCCATTTCTTGGACAGAGCCACCAAAGCCCTTCTCTCCTTGTGAACAGAAGCTGGGCTTTCACTCATTACTAAAGTGTTTGCATCAGCACCTGAGGGAAGAAAACCCAGTGGCCTGTGATACAGGAGCTTTAGTTTAATCTCTGCTGCAGTGATCAGACAGAGCTTTTTGGGTTCTTCTTTGCCACTTACCAGCTCAATTATATCCAGATAAAGACTGTGCTGGAAAGGCAGTTGTGGAAAGTCCTGGACAGTAAAGGCACAATGGGGTGCATTCCAAACACGGGGAGCTTTAGCCATTCTTTGTCATTCCTATAAAATTCAGGCTTCTTAGCCCTGTTGTGCTGACAAGAAGTTTTAAAACAGACCAAACCAGAAATTCCAAGGGTGTCCTTATATATTGAGTGTTCAAAGTCCTTGATAACTTAAAAAATGTTATCAGACATGAATACAAAGGATGTGTCCATGCTGCATTGTGCCTTAATCCCAGAGGACTGGGACTGCAACAAGAAACACCATGGCTCTTCTCAGCACTACATGTCTGACCAGCTATACTGGCCTTTAAAGCAGTTTGCAAATAATTTGAACTCAAAAGGATGAAGGACAGCACTTTTAAAACACCAAAGCATTTTGCCCTAAGACTACCCCAGCTGAAAAACTGACTTTTAGTTAAGAAATATAAAGTTTGAAATGGGGAAAAAAATTAAAATTATGTAAGTCTTGCATAATATAAAGGCAAAGTAAAATGCTTCGTTTGGGCTGGTAAGCTCTTCAGTCAAAAGCTACAGGCTCTTTCTATGCACCTGAAAAACCTCATTTATCCCCAAGCAAATATGTCTCTACACCTCCCCACTCTGAAAATTTGTCTCTCCCACCCCCCAATTTCTCATATGTATGTGCAATTTCACTATTGGACTAAAAAAGAAATTTTTTATTTGCTCATCTCTGGGTCCGTAGAACCTGAAGAAGTTCATCAGTTTTCACATCATGCTGATAGATGGAACTGAACCCATTGCCAGGGCAGTGTTGTGAAAAGTTTTGTGGATGATTTGCCAAGTCCCTTCTCTGCCTGGTCCCATGTTCATTTTGAGAAGAACTGTCAAGTCAGTGATGCTTAAAAACTATGGCAGCCAAACAGTCCCACTTTGCTCTTGTCCTTTGTTTTTTTCTGACCTTGTGTAGAGAGGCAGAGCTGGAAGGTTCCCTTTCATTTGCTCTTGCCCTGTGTGAGGATACTATCACACTTCTGAACACTGCTGCCTTATGGAAGCTTCAGTGGTGGAATTGCAGAGCTTGTTATTTGCAAAGATCTCGGCAGCCCTGTGTTTTCTCACCTTAAGGTGATTTTATTAATCATCCTTGTCCTGGACTGTTGCCAGGTTTGGGTGGACTTGCTTTTCTCCTGTAATTTCTGCACTTATTTGGAGGAGGAAGTGTTGCCAAAGGAGTCAGGCTAACCCTGATTTGAACCCTGAAACATTTATTTCACAGGTTGCCGTGTTTGGAAAGTGCTGTCGTGCTGAATTACAACAAAGCTATTGCAGTTCAAGGAAATGTAAGTTGAGTGCTCAGCCCAGATCCCAGAGTCCCTGTGGCCTTGTCTAGACTGGCTGAAGGGACAGTGGCTGTGCTGTGCCACCCAAGTGCATCAGCAGAGGCAGAGCAGACTTGTGTTGAAATGCACTTTCCTTTTCCTGTGCTAACCTCAGCAGCCCAGCTGCCACCCCAACGTCCCTGTCTGGACAAGCCAATGGCCCCAGGCTGGTGTGCCAGAGGCAGTGGGGAGCCTGGGAAGGCTGGTGTGTCCAACTGTTCCCTCAGCTCTGAAAGGAGAATTTGAGTGTTCTGAGTGGAGACAAAAACTCTTGGTAAACTTGACAGAGGCAGGTAAACTCCATCAGTGAGAGGAGGAGTGGGGGCTTAGGCTTGTCTTGAACTGATTGCCTCAAGCTCTGATCAGCCTCTGTCAGAAACAGAGATGATCCCTCCTTGCTCTGATGACAATGCTAAGGAGTTGTCTAGACTACCCTAAAAAATGTATTTAAGACCCATTAGCTAGAATGACTTAATTACCATATTAAGCAGGTGAAGCAGGCAGGATGATCTGTTTTCTGAGGAGGCTGCAGTGACTCCTGGCTCTGGGCAATCTCAGGCTCTGCTTCTGTGTCTAAGGGCCAGCTGTGCTGAGGCTGAAGTAGCCAAGCATCTGGGCTTCACCCAAATCTTGGAGAAATCAAATGATACAGGATCAGCAACAGTGTGCAGCTCTCACTTCAGAGCATCAGTTAATAATATAAATAGCTTTTTCACTCTGTACCGTTGCAGGCTGTTAGGTCAACTGGCATTTTATGGCTCTAGTGGCTTGTGAGTTGGCTTAGTATGTCAGAATTGGTGGAACAGACTGTGTTTAAAATTCAAATAATCCATTTTCCTATGAAATCTGTGTGAGATTTGAGCAGTGGCCAAATTAATGCATGGCACATTTGAATACTGACTAATTAGACTTAACAAATGAGTAAGAATTGAGCACTGCTGAGAACTAAACCTATTAAAGAAACAGAATATCAGTTTATTTAAAAAAAACAAAAACAAGAGAAAAAAGCCCTGATACTTGATGTAGTGTTTCCATTCATAGAGATTTAAAAATGTTGGTTAAAACAATGACCTCTGGGATAAACCTTGGCTGTGATATGCAGAGCAGCAAGGTAAAGTCTGAGTGAGAAAACAACAGGATTCAAGTCCTGACTGATACAGCACAAAGCTCAGGTCCATCGTTGCTGAAGGATTTATTTTCCAGACAGTAGCAAGAGGAATGAAGTAATTGCTTAAAGGACAGACAGACTGTACTATTGATGTTTTAGAGTGGCCCCGTCCATCCTTCTAGGGCATAGTGAATATTGGATTCCAAGCTAAACTAGGCTGTTTCAAACATCTGAAAGATGTGGTCCAAGGAGTTCCTCTTGGGTTTTCTCAGTGATTTGTGCAGTGCTTAAATGGTCATCTAATAGGAAACACTTTGGGATCCAGGAAAAAGTCCTACAAGGAGAGACCAATGGAAAATGACTTCAATAAAGCCTCATTTTCTGTCATTAATAATTTTAGAGCTTCTGTCAGAATATGCCTTATACCCTGGACAGATGTGTCTGAGGCTGATTCACTCAAGGTTTCTTGGCAGCAGTTCTGTAGGAGAGGTTCCTTCTTTAGAACTGGGCTGCTCCAAACTGTGAACAGGAAATTCTTTATCTAGATATCCTAATTTTGTACCAGTACCCTGACTTGCAAAGCCCACAAGCAGCAAAGTTCTTCCCTTTCAGCTGCTTCTTATCTGCCATATGGAGATACTTGGCCATGATGAGCAATCCCAAGCATTTGAGAATATCTGCATTGTGTGTGGAGGTGATATTTTGACAATTTGAGGTGATATTTTCATGCTGCAGAAATTAACTCCTATTTTGCTTATTTTTAAATTAGTCCTTGCTGTCTCCTAAGAATTTCAGAGCATTAAGTGTATCATTAATCTGACAGGCTGAATGTTGTGACACAGAAGCACTTCAGACTTTTACTGTCAGCATTACTGTACTGGGAACCACATGTGAGGAGCTGTTTATCAGAGCCCTGAGAAAGGCCTTTGTCTTCCTTGTGATGAGGAAGTCTGTGACTTCCAGCAAAGCATCAGAATGGGATGAGAGTGAAACACCTGTGCTATCATGAGGGCATGTCTTTGAATCAGGCTTTCTGGTTTTGTCTGCTTACCGTTGCTTTACGTTTTGGCACCCCTGGAGGATCCCAACTGGCAGAGGCAAGGCAGGAGACTGTTGAGTGGATCACATTTAAAGCAAAACAATTCCAGGAGAGACACAGGGGACTCCTGCCAGAGGCTCTCTGGGATGTCCCTAGGTGTCAATCTGCAATGTTCATGTTCCTCACTGCCCCTGTGAGCTGCAGCCCCATATATGTAACAGTGTTTGCATCTCCACAGCTTGTTCCAGGCTGGCAGGGAACAGGCTCCACCTGGAACTGCACCCCAAGGATGGCTGCTCCAAGAGGCTGCTGTGGCCTTGACAGGTGTGGACGTGCTCCCTGCTGGAGCCCTGAGGAAGCACAAGAGCAGCTGCTGGGATCCCAACAATGCTCCTCCTCTGAGGGAACCCTCGGTGTGAACAGACTCGTCCAGCTCTTCTGCCAAAGAATCTGATTTTGCCCCAGTAAAAAGGAAAACTGTGGTGGGTTTGTCTGGCCTAGACACTGCTCTGGTTACTCAGGAAGGATTTACTTTAGCCTATACAGATCCACTGTTTTTCTTTAATGCCTGTTAAGTCTTTTGCCACCCAGAATTCCCTTGGTGAGTTAGTTGATGTATAGAAGAATTTTATGTCAGCCCAAAGCAGGCCACTTTTCAGCTTCAGTAAGAAGACACAATTCCATCTAGTTTTCTGTTCTTGATTATTTCCCTCAAGGCTAAACACAACATATTATCAATCTGAGCTGTAATCATAGTCAGTAATTGCATTTAAGGGGTCAGCACACATAAGCAGCACTTGCAGTAAGCATATTCACAAACACAATCACATTACAAATCAGCCTTTCTCACAACCAGCCTCACTACTAATACACAGAGGCATTGCTCCTCCATCCAGCTAAGGATGTTCACCCCACAGGTACTTTCCTTTTCTCTACATACAACTGAGTTGATTTCCAGAGGACAGTTGTGCAGGGTTTGCTCACTGCCTTGTATAGAACTTGGAATTGGAGCAGTGAGTGCAGTGAGGTTTGGAACACAGACTTGGAAAAGAAATGTCTCTGTTGTATTTAACTTTATGTAGCTGGGACTGCAGATGAGATTCTATATGATGTGCAGATCAAAAATTTTGATTTTGCCTTGGGTAAATTTGTTTCAATGCACACATCAACTACATGTTGGGACCCCAGATGCATTAGTGCTTTAGTATGAGGCAGAGAAAAATAGTTGGAGGATGAAAAATATTCCTGTACCAATTCAAGTTATCTAAGAGAAGCAGGACAGATAACAGTCAAGATAATGAAGATGCAACGGAGGAATTTCATATATTATGTATGTAAATAGTTTGTAATGGGTTTGTTTTTAATGGTTTGTATGCAAATTATATTGTAATAGCAACAGTGAGAACTTGCCCACTTAGAGAACTTGGCTTTAGAAATGCAGAGACCCTGGGGAAAAAATCTGTGGCCTAAAGCAGGTGTGATACCACCTCATCCCTCGATGGGCATCTCCACAAATTCACTGGGGCCCTTTCTGGGACCTCTGTGACTGTCACCCCCTGCTGCTGAGCTCAACTCGTGCCACTCTGTGCTTTGAAGCTGCATTTTCCCATGGAGGGAGCCTTCCTCCCCGGCGGCAGAATGTGAGTTTGGATGAAGAGGCTCTGTGTGTTCCTGCCTGGCTCCCCTGGCCCTGTGCAGGGCTCTCCTGTCTGACACAGACACAGCAGCTTTGCCCAGCTCCCACATTTCCTTTATGGAAAGAGACATTTGGGCCACACTTTTCCTTGTACCAAGAAGCCAAGGGATTTTGCTTTTGCACTGAGGCACTTTGGTTACATCCACCTGGGTTTTAGTCAGTCTGCTTTGCCCTGGAGGGCATTTTTTTCATAGATGCAGCCCTAAAAACTCAGATGTTACACAGCAGAGAAACTTGTTTTCTGGGTGACTCTAGGCAAGCAGAGATTAGTGCTGCTGACTCTCCTGTCAGTGCAGGGTGTCATTAGATCTGCACCAGTTTAGGGGTCACTAGTGAGCTCTGTGAGGTGGAAAAGGAAAGCAGCACACAGAGATTTCCCCTCCCTGCCTGGGCTGAGAGAGCAGCTCCCAAAGCAGTGTCACAGTACAGGAGCTCCTGCTGCTTTCTCCCACAGGTGGGGATCTCCACCTGAACCTTACTCAAGGATGCTCTTGGCACCCCAGGAAGGGTAAAGAGCTCTTGGCAGTATTTCCCAGTATTTCCTCAGCCTTGTAATGTAATCTTTAGTGCACAATGCTGTACATGCTTGGTATTGTTCCCATTTTATATTTATTTTCTTTTGACTGCTACACTAAAGCTTGTGGGTGTGTCTTCTAAATTTTTTGTTTGCTTAGTTAATCAGTTTATTTTTTCCTCACCTCCCCTCTTTTTTCCCTGCTGCTTTTTGCTCCAGAGTTTTGTCACCCAGACCTCTCAATTCACTGAGTTTTCAGTACTCATAAATGTACATTTAGCATCACATCCTCATGACACTGCAGGACTGTGATCCACACATGATACTTCTGTGTGTGTTCTAGAATAAGTAGTATTTCACAGTAGCAAAAACTTACAAACAACAGCACATAAATGTTTTGGTAAAGAATTTTTCACTTAGAAGGTTGTAATTTTCTATATGTGTACAATATTAGTTGCAAATGCATTTATTTTTCTATCCATATATATAGTGTGTTAAAGCCTATTTGTTGTACACCATAGGACTAGGGTAAAAATTTGGATAAAATATACAATTCTTAATATTAAACAGGAAAATGAGTGAAAGACTTACACATCTTCCTGGAGCCATTGCTTGTTAGTTTTCACTCTGGCTTTTTTGTTTAGTTGGTTTTTTGGGGGGTTTTTGGGGTTTTTTTTTTTTGCTTCCTGTTATAAGGAACTTAGACTACACCAGGGACTACTTAATTTCCCACTCTGTTCAGTTGCACTGTAAATCTGAGCTATTTTCTTGGAGTTGTTGTTCCATGGTAACGTGCCTCCTGCTGTAGAATGGCTAATAGACTCTGGATAAAATCCTCTCAGGGCTTTCAGAAATTAGCCTCAGAGCTCAGAAGAGGACTCAGCTGGGCAGCTGGTGCTGAGCTTGTGTTTAAATCTCCCCTAAAACCCAACTTGAGCCAGTACTGATGAACACAAGGCACCTTTTTCATTCATGTAATGCAGGTTGTGGCTCTGGGTTCAGATGTTTAGGGACAAAGATGCAAAGAAATAAAATGCCCTTTGAACTGGTTTAAAAGGGGTGGGAGGGTGTAACAGCTCAAAGCAGTTGACATCAGCATCCATGGGAGTCACAGGAACCATGGATTCCAGTGGTAGCAGGATTTCCTAAGCTGAAGTGAAATTCTTCTGCTCTCCGTGCCCAGGAGCTGCTCAGTGACCCCAGTCTGGCCAGTTTGGGGCACGAGGCCCCCAGTGGGTCCTGCAGGCTGAATGCACCATTTCTGTCTACTCCAGGCCTAAAGCTGTAGTGGAGGTCAGTAACAGTCCTCTGCTGCTAGCACAGGGCTGACTCAGAGCCTGGAAATGCAGGTTTGTACACTGGGCTCGGAGGTGTCTGGGGGAGCCCTGCAGTGCCTTACACCCCCAGCATCAGGGAGTTTGGCTCTGGGGTCAGCACAGTCCCAGAAGCTGAGCCAAGGTGTCAGTCTGGCTGGGTGCTTCTACCCTAACTCTGATGTAGCCAGAAGCAATAACAGCTGAGAGGAATTGATTTGGAAGTAAAGTCAGTACAGAGTCATCTTCATGCTTTAAAGCATGGCAACCAAATTGCAGAGCTCTAAAATTTAGTTACAATAAGGAAAAGAGTTCAGATCATACCTGCAGAGAAATCAAGGCCAGAAATTTTTCCCTTTATTTATTTAGCAGAAGAGATGAACAAAGGGAGGAGGCATCACAGTCTAGAAGAGATATTCAGGTGTTGCTGGGGCAGCAAGTGCCAGCTGTGCTGTGAAGGGCAATGATCTCTTTCTGTGTACCCAGGGACACATGGTTTATTGTCAAATTTTGGGCCTGCCCTGGAGGGGTGTGTGATGTGAGTACTGTGCATACAGCAGGGAATGGATCTGGCAGCTGGGCCAGATGTCAGCGAGTGGCCCTTAGAGTGATGACATTCCTATCCATCCCTCACTAGAATCACAGATATCTGAAAAGAAATAAAATAACTGATGTTACCTTTAACCCAAATAAATAATTTTAGTTGCTTCAAAGCAGTGTCTTGAGAAAAAAAAAGTAGCAGAAAACTGGACAAATGTCAAAATCTCATTTGGTCTCAAATACAAGTCTTTCCTTTCCAAAAAGCACAAATGCCCAAACCAGCCCTGCGACAGCAAACTGGGCCAGGGTAAATTTTAGGAACAGGCAAGTGAATCTCAGAATTTCTGCATGTGATACAGGGAGTTCTGAGGGGAAATGGGGCCTGATGGGCAGTTGCCAGTTTCTGTAGATGTGAATCCAAGAGCTAGGGAAAGTTCTGGGATGGTCACAGCACTAAAAGTTCTGAACCATGGCAGATGGAAATGCCTCAACGGCTGTGGCTTGGCTTCCACTGAGCAAACCTGGGCTGAGGATCAATTGGTGAGGAAGAAACTTTAACTTTGAGGAGAATATAGTGGCTCTCAGCCATCTCAATGGGCTGGGTAGAAGAAGACTGAAAATAACAATCTCTTCTAGGAAAGTTTGTGGATGAAGGCAAACTAATAAAATGCACTGCTGTAAAACCAACAGCTTTAACCAACATTTCTATTTTTGTAATTTCTGTAGGAAAGCTGGAACACTTTGTGTTCCTCCATGCACCCTCTGCCCTCACCTTGGATGACTTATTTTTAAAGATGTGATGTTCAATGGTACCTGCCAAGTCCTGTGTGACACCTGGATGTTCTGCAGGTGTGTGACTCAGGTGCAGCTCAAAGAAAACTGGAGGTCTGTTGCATCAGCTTCCACCCATGTATCTTTTATCCTGACATCAGAAAATGTATTTTGTAGTGGAAGGTAATTCCTACTTACCTCAAGGAACCCTGTGTGATGCCAGGAACAGGGAGAGTTTGAAAAACTGATTGCAAAGAAATTCAGGGAAAAATTTCTGTTCTCTTTCTGTTCACAAGCGGATCTCAATCCTGCAAATGGTTTTATTCTTAGCATTACTGACAAGTGCATGCAGGGACTCCTGCTGATATCTTAATGTTTTAGACATCACCTGGAACGGCTCTGAAGGTAGTCTGGGATCTGCTTTTCTGGCTGAAATTCCAGACTTGAAGCTGGGAAGGAGAGCAGGTCCTTGGAGTTAAAAATACAGGGAACACCTCCTTTGTCTTTTACTGAGCAATAACACATCTTTTCCAGATTCCTTTTCCCACTTTTCTCTTGCTATTTACCACATCCTCTGTACAAGGAGATTATGGGAAATCCGTTTCTAAGTCAATAGCAACTTATGAGCCATTGACTACCTGGAATTATTCCTGGTTAGAAAATGCAAATCAATTTCTTCTGTAATCTTTCCCCCACATTGGCATGTCCATATTTGTGCCACAGAGTTTTGATTGCTAAGGCACAATGACCTTGCAGCTGTATTGATAAGCAGTGCATTAATTCAGCAAAGAAACTGGATATTTGGCATGTTCTGGTTCAAGTCTTAGTACTTCATAAAGTATCCAGACTTATAAAGTGTCCTACACACCCCTGCAGAAGCCAACAGGACTTTGTGTGTCCATGGTACCCTTCACCCTAAGCCCAAAATTAAAGCATGCCATGTTTGCACTCATTTACCTGTGCAAGAATATTTCCTAGGCAACCACATGTGGGTTACAGGAACATGAATGTTTTAACTGGCCATTGCTGAGCTGCTGCATGTCTCTGTTCCTGTGTTATCAGGTATCTTCTCTATTCTTTCCCTCCCACATTTAGTCTGCAGGAGGAACAGACAAATCCCTTAGAAACCTGCACATGCTTGAGCTTAGGAAGGGCTAAGCCAAGGTTAATATTTCCTCTGAAAAGTCTCCTTTGCTTTCTGAGGAATGGGCTTACAAAGAGTAAAAACAGACCAGGCTTGTCTAGTTTAAACTCTACAAGTTCCAAATGTCATTTGGAGGTGGTTAGGATTCAGTTCCTTTTTATACACTTATTCTCAGTAGAGAAAGACTGCATTTTACTGGGCCAGAACTAGCAGAGTCACTTGGCACTTCAGCTTAGTAAGGCTTCTCTTTGAACAGAGCCTAAGCCACTAGAGGTCAGGGGAGGGATGGACAGGGAGAGCTTCTGAAAAATGGAGGTAGGGATGGAGTTTGCCAGGGAATGTATTTTCATCCATGCCTGTATCACCTAGGTGAATTTTTATAGCCTTGATTTTTAAATTGTCCCCCGAGGAAAACACAGGAGTGACTGGTATTTGACATCTTTAGCCAATCCTTGGCCGTGCTACAGACTCAGAGTGACACCTTTAGGATGTCATCTAATTGCTCTGTGTCACAGCCCCCATCTGCCATGGGAGGATTCTAGTGCACCTTGTGTTTTCTGAATTCACACAGAGCCACATGTGGCAGTGATAGTTTTTCACTATTTGTGTGTGAAGAATGGGGCCCCACCATCCAGTAAGGCTGACTGGAATGCAGATAACTCAGCACTTCTTTTATCTCCAAGCATTTCCCTCACCTAGAAGGAATCTCTGTAAACTAACCTGGCTGAACTGCAGGGTGAGGGCTATCTGGTTTTGATGAAAGATCTACTACATGTTGTCTTCTATTTTTTTACTATTTTTGCTTTTCGTCTGGAGGTTGTTGGTTATATGCAGAGACATCGGTCTGTGCTTGTCAGATGAGCTCACATGGGATTGGGAAACTTGGTCCTTATGGAATTCTATCCGTAGGTGAGCTGGAGCTGCAGGTAACCCTTCACCAGGAGAGGGGGCTGCCTGCCCTGGGAAGGAACAGGCACCGTGCTGTGGTTATAGGGGAGGGCGGGACCTGGCTGTGCCCTGTCCCACCCCTCACGGCTCAGTTTGTCACCTGAGCCCCCAAAAACTGGAAGGGGGCAAAGAGGGAAGGGAAGCAGAGGATATGAACGGGTCTTGCATTGGCCTTTCTCAAGGTGTTTTCTTCCCACAATTTTCCTTAGAGACAGTGAGGCTCCAATGGAAGTGACTGATATTCTCTTTGTCTGCCTGATTGGGATGGCCACAACAAATCAGTGGGTCCAGAAAACTGCAGGGTATTAGCTTTGGGAACCCAGTAAACATGGGAAAGGAGTGCCAGCATTCACCAGGAAATGCATTTAAACTGCTGTGACTGAGCTGGTGTAATAGGCTTCACTATACAAATACTTTCCAATTTCTTTGTGTATTTTTCCTGTTGTATTTGTTCTGACAGAAGAAATTGGGGCTGATCCAGGAAAACCTTACTTGTGTTCCATGAGGGCAGTGCATGGCTACACCCAGTGGAACATTCCCCATGAAGGTGTGCTCTGCACCTGCTGCTGCCCTCCCAGGCTGAGCACACCATCCTGGATCGTTTGCAGGGCATGTGCTCTCAGCCTCCTGGAGCTGGGAAACAAAAGGTGAGGAAGCATCACAGGGGATGAGAGATTTGGCACTTCTAATGCATCTGCTTACTCACACTGTTCTGCAAGAAACAGAGCATTTCCTTTGTCCTGTGAGGTGGTTACAATACTCAAAGCCTTCTCCCCCCCTTCTCTTGCTTCATGCTAATAGGACTGTGACCTGTCCCCTGGGGGTGCAGGAAAATACTTCACATATTTTTCCTCATCAGTGCTCTTGTGTTGTAACTCACAGCCCTGGTCTCTCTGAGCTCGTGGCAGCAAGGAGCCCCTTTCAGTGACCAGGGAGCACTTGGGAACAGTGTTTTCTGGATTGCTGAGCAAGGGTTCTGGCTCTTGTAGTAGTGATGGTAAGCACACTTTTCTGTTCTGAGAGTAGTGATTGCTACTCAGAGGAGTATTAGGCATGTGAGAATGATTGCACCCACAGCTCAGTGTTAGTGCTGCTCATTCTCCATCTGCTCCGTGGAAGATCTAGGAAAGATGCCAGAAAAAATATAGTGGTAAATAATGTTTCTATTGCACCTGCTATCAGAAACACACAAAGTGTTTTGCAAGCTATGCCAAAGTCCTGCTGCCACTAGGAAATGGGAGCAAGTTCTTGTGCTTTCTTGTATTGTGCTTCATGGGAGGTGTGAGGAGAAGACTTAACCCTGGGCAGCACAGACCTGGTGGAGTCTAGCTCTGTTTCCAGACTTGCACTATGAACTCGGTTACGAGAGAAGCATAAAAAATTAGTTGGATGCCTCACGGCAATTTGAAGAATCTGGAAGTGCTACCAGACTGCTCAGTGAGGTAAAAAATGCTGCAATGACAGAAATACTTGTGCTCCTGGGCTTGTTCTACCTCAAACACCCACAGGGCAGGACGTTGCCCCTTCCTCCACATGCTAGGATGATGGCACTCCTCCACTGGGACCCTGAAGCAGCTCTCATGGATCATTTCCTGAGGGGATACTGCTTCATCCAAAACATTGTGTGACTCTCCTGCAATTTCTTTTACAAAGTATTCAAATATTTTAACTAAAACTCCTAACTATCACTATACTCATAGTCTCCTAACTCCTAACTTTAACTATGACTTCTCTCAATATTTCTTTGCTCCTGCATATAAATCTGTAGCTATAAAATGTTTTGTCCTTGCAACAAGTCCCTTGGAAGTTAGCTTGCTTTGGTTTGCTCCCAGTGTTTTGCCTCCTCATAGAGTCATTGTAGCTGGATGTGTTTGTTTGAGGCCTGACACTTGATGAGTAGATACATTCTTGTTGCAGAACACCTGACCTGAAGCTCTTTCCCACTCTCAAGGACCAGAAGGAAAAGCCAGGTTGCTGGTATGCCCTTTCTGAAGGGATCTCTTCTTTCTGCACCTACAAACCTAGATGATGATTCTGGAAGAAGTTATCCTCTAGCCTTGGATTTCCTATGGAAGGAATTAAAATGCCACTGGGATGTATCCATAGCCATTACACAGTATTTATGGGAACTCCTGTTGTATCCATTTGTGGCAGGAGCTTTCCTAGTCACTTGCCTTCCAGCTGCACAGCAGAATAACCCACTGCCCACCTAGACTCATACTGGGACTGAGTGGATGCTTGAGCACTTCTGCATCACCTTCAAGATGATTACAGACATTTGGAGATGCTTGGAGATAAGCTGGAGATTGTCAGCATGAGAAAGTTGTACAGATATAACCTATAGATGTTTGTTTGGACCTGTAGATGTTTGACTAGACCTTGAAAGAGACACTGCTGATTTGTTTTTTAAGTGCCTGTGAAGAAGAGAGCCTTCCAGTGGGTTTATCTGTGCAAAGCCTTGCACTCATCTTGCCTCAATTTTTGACTTGTTTCCACCAAAATGGTCAGTCTGATCTCTTTGAGGACACCTTGGCTGGGTGCCTGTTGAATGGAGGAACAAAGGAAGTGAAGCAGCTAGTCCAGGGAGAGGAATGGAATCTGTCAGAACTGCATTTATTTATCTGGTATAATTTTCCCCAATGCTGTGCCAAAACCACACCTCTCCGGTGAGCTGGTTGGATGGAGCAGAGCATTCTTACAGCCTGGAGTCAGCAAGGGTTTTCCCTCCTATCAAACTAGTTTTTCTCACCCTCTTGCTGATAGCTGACAAAAGTAAATCAGCTCCTACCTGTGAGACCCAACCAAGTTGTCAATCAGCTCTACCATGTTTGTGGCAGGAGGATGTTTCCAAGTGCTTGGGAGGAAAGCTGCACTTTAAGTCAGTTACTTAGCATGTTGTTTTTATGGCACACTTCTCCATGGGCTGGATGCAGAGGCCAGAGCTATTCCCATGGTGCTCAGATGTGAGAAAGTTCATTTCATTCCACCACCTATTCCTCAGGGAGTGCAGTCCACCAAAAATCAGGGGTGACCCAAATGCTAAAAATACTTGTATGGAAGAGAAAACCCACAACACATTCATGTGGTATCAAGGGCCAGCTGCTTTGTGGTGATAAAAGTGCTGTGGCTTGTGTATTGTGAAGGACTTCACAGTTCAACAAATTGTGGCTTCTTCAGAGAAGCTTTTTTCAACAGTAATATTTCCAAGGCCTTGGTTTTGCTCTATAAGCAAAAGCTGGAGATTCAGATTCAAGGGTATCACTGAGACAATTTTTTTTCATAATGGTAGAAAATGTTTTGTGAATGAATAATAAAATCAGCTTTCCCAGCTATTCCCTTCTGGTTGAGGCAGAGTCTAACACTTGTGCAAACAGAATTAATGGCAGGTGCCCTGTTATTTGTTTGTTCTAGCATAAAAGGTTGACTCTGTGGTGAGGTTTCAAACTTCTCAATCTTCCTTGTAACCCGGATTTTGTCTAAATTACTTCTCTGAAATCCATCTGTATTATCCAGAAAATTCAAAACATGACAACTGGTCCCATTTCTATCTTTTGCTCAGGACAAGGCAGCTGGTAAGGACCCATGAATGACTGCATGGATAAAATATTCTGCCTGTTGGTGCTAGAAGGCTTCTCTCTTCTAGCAGAATGATAGCTGGGTAAAATCTGTGTGGTGTTATTAAAGTGCCATGTATTCCTGGGGACCGTTGCACAAAGACAAACCTCCCAGATAATAGACTGGAGAGCAAATGCTCATCAATGTGAGGTCAGATAACCCTGGATATAATATCTAATAGATCTTCCTCATCAAAATATGCCTGAATCAACAAGGGATGATACGACTTCAAATGTGATTCTTCCAAATGTTAATGATATGATAAAGAGGTTGCTGAAAAACATGCTAGCTGGGGTGATCATAGATTGATTCTATTTAAATTAACTGTAAGGATAAACAAAAGTAGGTTTGTGATTCAGATTTTTTTCTTTCAAAGGGAGAACTGATTAGGGAAACCAACATACTTGAATATGGATAAAGGTCTGGAATTTCTTTGTCAGTTGTTGTACAATTATTACCAGGATCTTACCCAAGTATAGGGCTTTTCACTCCAGCATTCCAAAAGAACTGGAATATAGCAGCACAAAGGGTTTGAATAGACTTGTCCTCTGAGAATAGAACCATACAGGTGGAAGAGACAAACCAGGCTGCATGGAAATGAGATGAGGGTAGAGAGTAATGATGTTCCTAACAATACATGTGATATTATTTAATATTTGTATTGGTTTACTTTCATGGAGAATTTAAAAATGTAATAGAATTGAAATGGATACAATTCAGTAAGACAAAACATGATTTTTAAGTCCACAGATCAAGAGAGATTTCTGCTGTACATGGCATGTAAGAGTGGTCAGATGGGGGAGAAGGATGGGAGGGCCAGTCAAAGTCCAGATCTGACCTGCCAGGTGGGAAAAATGCAGTTGCAGTCTTGGTAATTAGGGAAGGATGTGGGGTTATTGATGCATTGTACAAAGCAGGAATGAAGTTTTAACTAGCTTTGCAGGTACTTAGCTCTGAAACAAGTGCAGAAAAAGGTTATTAATTTCCCAATAACCCTAGAAACCCCCTTGATGAGAGAAGGAAGGAGTCTACCATCTATAAATACACTGCAGGAATGAACAACAGGAAGAGAAACGTATTTAAACCAAAAGGATAGCATTAGTCAAAAAGCAAAAGGGTATGACTGGGCCAGGCATAAACTTGGTCTTGAAACAAGATAAATACCTATAAGCCTCTGAACAGGGAGACTTCAAAAGAGTCTCCAAACTGGTGCTGTGGAGAGAAGAGACTTATTCTAGAGAACAGAGGTCTGGAAGGCCTTCCCAACTCCATGTTTTATGGAAATGATAATGCAGATACAGCTGAACAAGTTGATATTAAAAGCACCAGGTGCCATCAGGAGATAATAATTTTGTTCTAGGTGGCAGGAAACCTAACTATTTTTTAGAAGTGACATTCTAAAAAAATAGGTAGAGTCTGGTTATCTCCACCAGTGTTTGCCAAAGGCCATTCACCTCTGTTTTTTGGGACAACAGGGCAAGCTTCAGGCCAATACACATTTTGCTACAATGCTTTCAGACCTGCTTGGGAACCAGTGTTGAACATATGCATTCTTAAAGGTCACGTGCCTACATCGTCAAGCCCTTGGAGTAGAGAATATGTTTCCTGATTCTACAACCTGGCTCTAATTCAATTAAAGGAACTGCTGGTGGCACTTTGTGCAGTTTATGAATGGTAGGAAAATGTGAGCTACAGTTGCATTGAACCAGATCCTCCATTGCAAGACATGGACCTTGCTTGCAAAGGTTTTATTTTTAATGTTCTTTACAACTACACTTATGAATGTGTGGTATTTGTAAAATAAGCCATAGTATACATCTGTTTGAATATTGCTGCTTGAGTCATTTTAGGAAATGATGCAGGTTGGAAACTTTACAATATTCTTCCTGCCAAAGTGGATATTTCCCAGCACACAGCCCAGCCCTCTTTACAGTCTGCCAGTCAATGCCCAGTAGTAAACTGCAACGTGGCAAGAACTGATCTGTCAGAGGCTACATTGCCTCAACTGTGCTTGGGATCTGGTGCTTTGAAGAGAAGGAGGGTTCTTGCAGGTGTTCAGGCAGATGTCCCTGAACAGCAGGAGAGTGACAGTTTCCAGTGCTACACATGCAGATATAGTTTATCGTGTTCCTTTTACCTGGTTTGCAGGGTTGTGTGACTGGTCTTGCTGCAGGTTACATTCCAGGATGAGGTTTGAGCTGCTCCAGCTGCTCAAATGAGCAGCAGCTACACTGATACACATCTTAGAAGAATTAGCTGCTAAAAAGAGCTAGTTGGAAACAGCAATCCTGAGAGGTTTGTTCTATTCTTGAGAATTAAGCACTTAAGCAATGCCCTCTAGCTTTGTTCTGACTTAGTAATTCTCTGTAATTTAGCAAAGCTTACAAACCTTGCCCTCTTGCCACATATCAATTGTGGTTCATTAGGCTTTGCAGCAATGAGCATAGAAATAGACAAGTGATAAGAAGAGTTGGCATTTATGCTCTTAAGTAGCACCACTTGCCACTGCAGTTAAAGCCATTTTTTCCATCTTTGCACTCGCCCAGAAAGAAAAAAGCATTTGAACAAACAGAAACACTTGCCCTAAGATTTATTCTTATTTTATATATACATATATGTGTGTGTATGTACATATACATATATATGCATATATATATTTGAATTTTACTCTATTTAAAAACATATTATCAGAGCAGATTAGACCATTTCTGCCTATTTAATCTGATAACCTCTATGTTTTAGCTGTAGACTTCTGTAAATTTTGTTCCTGTTTGAACTACACAGGTTTTCAGAAAAAGATCTAATTTTGACTTGAATAATTTTTGGTAAAGTAGAATTGCTACAATTGCTGGTGAATTGCTCCAGCTAATTATCCTCATTACTAATAAACATGTGCCTTGTTTGCTGTTTGTATCCAGCTGGTGAGGGCTTTTTTACAGTTTTGTCACACAGACTACTGTAACAATTGAATGAGTCCTCCTACGTACATGCACAAAACCCTGTGCAAATCGGCCGTTGGCCTAAAAATCCAAACCCATGTGTGCTTCTTGAATCTGTTGTTATCAAACATCATGCCCAGCCCCTTCATCTTTCTTGCAGCTGTTTCCTGAGTGCTCTTCTGTTTATCAACAGCCTTCCTGAGTGGCAGTCAACAAAGCTGCACTTGCGGTGTCTGGGGTAGATGTGACACTGCAATAGAGCAGTGACAGCACTCGCTGCCTGTTCCAGTGCTGAGAGCCCATTTCCCTACAGCTCTGTGCTGGCAGCTCCTGAAGTTTGGGCTTCTTGCTGTCAGCCTACCACCTTTCCAAAGGGACTGCTTTCCAAAGCAGGATCCTTTGGCTGTAAAACTCAGATCTACATTCTTAGATCTAAAACATTCCAGCTTGTCAAGCAACCCACATCATTCCAGCAGTGAGCTCTGCTGTCCTCATTTACTAAAAGCTATAGCATTAGGATGTGGTTGTTCATTGTGTCCTCCCTTGTTGCTAGCAATTTATTAAAGAAAACAGAGCTGAAATTCCTGAGGAACTCCTTCAGAATTACACTTAGTAAAATATCCCCACTTCTGTCATCTGACTTGTTGTATAGCAAGGTTTAATTCATTTAATGTGTCGTGGTAAGTCTCAGCTGCCATAGTTCCCTGATCAGCATGTCACATAATATCAAGTGAAGTGTGCAAGAGTCCTGTTCAGTGACACTGATACCTTTCAGCAGCCAAGGAAACTTTTGATCCCTTTAAAATAAAAATCAAATTCATTTGGCAAGTTCTACCTTATGATAAACACTTGTTTGTTGGTAGTAATTATATGATCCCCCCCTGTTTTCCTAATAATCAAGTCAGCCCTTATGCTATTTTAGTCAGGACTGATGCCTGGCTGGCAGGCCAGCATTTCTGTTTAAAATATTGGCACAATATAAACATCCTTCCAGACTCCTAGAATTCTCTCTGTGAGCAGTTATCAGCAAGTCTCGTGTCAGCAGATCAGAGCACCCTCATCCAGTTTTTTTTTACAGCCTGTGAAGCTCTGTCTAGGCCTCCTTAGCTTCAGCTTGCAGCCTGGCCTACTGCTGACAGGTCTATCCCATTAGCTAATGAGGAGGCATTATGCTGTCAACACTGCTCTTATGTTAAAACTGACTGGAAAACAAAAATATTGCTTATACAATATTCTGTTTCCTTTGCTTTGTTATTAACTTGTTTTATTTTTATATTCCAAGTTATCAAAATTTGTCCCTTCTGTGGTAATAGTACGTTTTTTGTAGCCTCTTTCTCAGTAGGTGGTTTTTTTATTCTGTTACTGTTCTCTAACCCTTCTCTTGACCAGCTGGACTCATGATTGTTTCAGCTTTGTGAAACAGTCCCTGTTAAAACACCAAGCATTCGGTGGCTATATTCTGTTTTCATACAACAAAGATGACCCAAGTAAAAGCACCTACACAAATCACAACCAACATTTAGTTATGTGGTCAGTACCCTCTGGTGTCAAAAATGAAGCCTAATTTAAAGCTTCTCTTATTAGAATACGGGATTATTTGCACTAAGAAATAGAAACTGCTAATAATGTCCAGAGTTGCAGGTAACTTTGTAATTGGCAGCACACTCCCTTTACTTAGTATCTAATTTTTTTTCGTTCCCTTATCTCTCCATTCTATAAGAGGAAGTTCAAGTGTACCTACCCCTTACCTTATGCTACTTTACCTAGGAAGTGCATTGACAACCTCATTCTTTCTCTTTCCTTTTAAGACATGAATGATCTGAGAATAATTTGGATGTTCTTTCTCAAATTGCTCTTAAATTCCCTGATCCTGGCTACATTCAAGCTGTGATCCCTTCAAAGCACTTCACTAGTACCTGCAACCACTGCTACCTTGGGTAGAAACCTAGCTCAGCTTTCTAAATTTGGAGTAGCACTTTTGCTTTGAAGAAGAACTGACTTTCTTTTTCTTTCTTTTCTTTTTTTTTTTTTCTTTATTTTTTAATTTTAATGCTCATGGTATAGAATTTGCTGTGATACACAAAGAGCTCTTTAACAGATGTTCTTGGTCTCTTTACAAGCTGGGCAGGGCAACACACCAGTAAAGAAACCCCTGCATGTTCTGTTCTGTTTGATCAAGTGAATCAGTCACCAGTGTGGACTTCAGAGCTTGAAACTGCTGAACTAAGTGTAGAACCACTAGGAACAGCTGCTGGTTTCTTCCATCCTATCTACTTGGTTGTCAAATCCTCTCCCCCAGAATTGTAGGCAGCTATTCAGTCCCAGGATGTAACTGCTGGTAGTCTAGAAGGCTGCATTCCCAATATCCTATTGTAAACCAAATGGCTTCACTGTAAATGCTGAAAAGGCATGAAAATTACTAAGTGTGAAATAAAATAATCCCCTCTTCAGAAAGCCCAGATTGACCCTTTGGGTGATGAGGTTATAGATGTATTTTGTTTAACTGAAATGCTTCAGTCTGCTTAGAGCCCTATAAAATCAAGTGACCCTGATGATGTACTAACAAAAAGCACGTGATGTCATGGGACTGGGCTTGCAATTTTCATGACAATGTCTGGGGCAATGGATGCTCAGTCCTAATTAGAGCAGCTAGTATTAATCTAGAATTTTCCAAGTTGCTTGAGGAAATTTGTTCTTGGAATGAATTAAGTCAACTTGATCGAGTAAACCACACGGTTAGAGTTGTACAGTTCCAGCCTGTTCCACGCTGTGTGACTGCATCTTTTACCTGTCCTCATGTGGCCAAAGCAAAGCAGTGGAATCCTTTCTGTTAATGTTTTTGCAAGAATCCCCTTCTCATGGCTTGAACCCTTTTGTAAGATGCCAGAAAGCTGTTTATGAATTGGTAACTGCTGGGTCTGTCCTTATTGTTTTAGGATTCCTCTGCTCCCACATGGATCTGGCAGTCTCTTCCTAAAATGCTGGGGTAGTGCAAGAATGCTATTTCTGTAGCTATCCATTCCATACTGGGTTCTTAAATGCTAGTTAATCAGACCTCAAGTATTTGGCAGTTCTGAGAAGTGGGACTAAAGGCAAAGATGCATCTTATCATCTGCAGAATCCGACTGCTCCAGTGGGCGGAGGCAGAAGTTCAGAGCCTACATCCTTCATTCAAACGGAACAAAACTTGCCAAAAATGTGGCACACTAGTAATTGTAGTCCCTGCTGGGACTTGAGGTGACACCACAAACTCCATTTATTTGGAGCATTAGGATTCCTCTGAGTATAATGAAGGCAAGGACTTCTAGAAATGGATCATGGCATTCAACAAACCTGAACATCAAAGGCCATTTACTAAGACATCACAAAGGGCAGTGGCAGTGTTCGCCTTCTGTACCAACTGCCTCTGGGAGTGGAGTGAACAGGGTTGTTTGGAGTGCTTGGGGTTTTTTTTGTGTGGGGCTTTTTTGGTTTTTTTTTCCTTTAATTTGGTTTTGGTTGGCATGATCTATTCTATGCAAGGCAGCCTGGAACACTATACAAATGTTGTAACTGAAAAAGTCACAAACAAATATTCCAGCATTTATGTAGGATTGTAGTGAAGGGTGAGAACAGCTGCTTGTATTGTTGCAAAAGCTAAATGTTTTCATGGAAATACAGCTTCTTCTGCATCCAATTTATCTCTTCAGGCACAACAGTGTGAGGATCAGAAAAGAACTGGGCCTGGGGATGCCAGATTCTCTTCATGGATTTTTCTTTTGATTCACTGTCTTTGCCTCCATCATGTTTCTGTTGAATTCAAGGAATTAAAACACTGCTACACTTTCAATATTAAGTCTAATTTGGCTTCTGAGAAATTTTAAAATTTCTGTGCATCTTGGGGCACTGTTTGTATCTTATTTGCTTAACAAAATTGTTCTGGAGGTGCCATGGTCATTGTCCAGAGCTCTACTCAGTGAGATGTGTGATATGTGAATGTGGAGGGAAATGGATGATGACCAGAAGGTTATTCACATCAATGAGCATTGAATGCATTAAATAACAAAATCCAGAGGGTGGTCTCCAGAGGTAGTTTAGAGTACAGAGCCTGTCTGAGAGAGTGACTGCCGGAAAACATGGAGATATGTGTTAATGTATACCCCCTTCACTGCCTTGGGAGAGCTGTTTGATCCTCGTCATGTCTCCCTGGTACAGCATCTCACAAGAAACCTCTGAGCTGGATGAGCTTGTAAATGCTACTGTGTAATATCAAGTGTCAGTAACACAGGTTAATTCAGCTGAGAAATTTGTGAAGAAAAAAGAAGTTATGGTATGACCATGGGCACAATGGGAATGCAGGTGTGTAATTGCAGGGTTGTGATTCTTGTTCTGCAGAGCTGCAAGCTGTTTGAAGACCAAGAATGCACAATGCTGGGGACAGTTGTGTCATTGTCCTATGTTTTGCCCTCACAGCCTCGATGACCACCTGATGATATGACTTTTCGTGGAATTTCATCAGCTGAAGGCTTGTATCTGGACAACCCAAAATCTGGGGTTTGTGATCCTGTAGTGTGGTATTTTGTGTAGCTCTGTTTTTCTCAAGTGAGAAGCTGTGTGTCTCTGTGTGTCTGTATTTGAGTCCTGATTTTGAATCAGATAAAGCAAAACAGGAAAACTACAATAATAGCATTGAGTCATAACTATTTACAGTTGAACATGTTAGACTGTTGTATGCAGTTACTGCTCCTGATAATGGTAAGGACTACCCTGGTGTACATTTTGGCACAGCATTTACTTCAGGGAGACTCCAGCCATTTGACAGTTCTGGTTTAGAGATTGTTGTGACTTTCTGAAGACAAAAAAGTGGGGTTTTTTTCCCAAGATTTTTACTAACTGAAGAAGAAAACTGGATTTGAAACAAGCTAGGCTAATTTCCATTATTTCCAAAAGGGCAATGTGATGTTCTCTTGATGGTCCAGTTCCTCAGCCTCTAGTAACTGCTTAAACTAGGTAAGGTCCAGCCTGATCATCAATCATCATTTTGCCTTCCACAGGTGGTCCAGCTCCCCATTCTTCTCTGCAAACAGCCATGTTCCCTTGGGAGAGAAGGTGGGAGTCTGCTCATAACCCTCCTGCAGGCCAGGAACAGCCCCTGGATCAGCTGCTGGACTATGTCACTGAAGTTTATACTGCTGCACTGGCAAATGTGGGTTTGTTTCCTCAAAGATAAGTTCTGTTGCCAAACAGAAGCACTTCTGCTTATACTGACCCCCTCTAGAACTCTGGAGATGAGGAAAAATCAATAAGTGCAGACTAGGATAAACTAAAATAAACATTTTCAAGCTTTTAAGGTACTAACAAAATACTGAAAGGAAGAAAATAATCCCTGAAAGGATACACTCTGTTGACTGCCCTGGGAGAGAGCAGGGCCACTGACAAGTGAGTCCGTTCTTTCCTCACTGAATATGCAGCCAGATGCCTGCAAGTGCCCTCAGCACAGGACTAGTGCCTGGTTTGCTTTGGTCTCACCCAGAGTTGTGTTTGTGGCCACTGGGACCAGACAGGGATGGGGTACAGGCTGAGGGGCTCTCAGAGACCAGGAAGGCTACTAATTCTCTCAGTCCTACTAATGTTCACTTGATTCTGCAGGAACTGGCCAGGGCTCATTCTGGAGCAGAGATGACATGCCTGATGTGGAAGAAGCTGGAAGATGAGCTAGCTGAGTTCAGACTTGCTTTTCAATGTACCCACATACCCCTTGGTAGTGATCCCAGTAATGAAGGAGATTCCTAGCTTTTAGACAAAACTCAGTATCCCCCAGTACCAGGAGGATGCTGTCCATCTTAATCACCTGGGCTATGTGGACACTCCTGTTCTGCAGTCACCATTTCAAGACAAGGTTGTTGTCATGTGCTTTCCTAGGGGCTGTTCTCAGATCAATCTAAAGACTGAGGTAGGTGCAGAAAATGCGGGCTTGGTAAGCAGAGTAAGAACTGGTATCTTCAGGGCTAGGACTTCAACCCAGCTAGCCTGAGCTCCTGTGTCATCAAATTACAGCCCATTCTCTCTGCAGGGAGTGTGATATCTCATCTTGAATTCAATAATGCACTTTCTAGAAAGGCAATCAAACCTGGATCAGAGGACAGAAAGGAACAGAGAATACACTCCTTCTTTAGTATTTTGTTCCAGAGGATAATCACTCTGTAACAAATATGAACCAGATGATTCATTAGAATTTTTCTAACTCCAGCTCTCAGCATTGTTCTGGTTCTTGCTATGCCTTTCCCCCCTTTATTAGAGCTCTTCAAACTGGCATTTTTCTCCCCATGTTAGAACTTGCACAGTGTAATCAACCTGTCTCTCAATACCCTGTAACAGCCAAGCCCAGCAATGTCTCTGAGCTAGAATCTATGCTCTTCCTCTTAAAAGCAGTTCAGTTATATGATTCATCCTGCCAGCAAAGACCACTCTATTACACTTTTCCAGTTCCTTCTGCTTTCTCTTTACATAAATCTCGTGACACGGATGCACTGGCATCGTCTGTGTTTGTCTGTGAGTTTTCCATGTACAGTGGAAGGTGTTAAGGGTTGGCTGCAAGACCCTGTGTGTGTCCACATAACTCACTGCCCAACCAATGTCTTTGTGCTGTATCTGTGGTTGTCTCTGAGCTGAAACTTCTCCCTACATCAGGAATAAAAGGATGCTCTTGGATGTTCCTTCAGCTTGGTCCTGCATTGCTCCATGTTCAATGGCCATCAGAAGTGTGCCTGAACTTTGGAACATATATGTTGACCTTTAATAGTAAGTTGGTGTTTGGGATGATTTTTTTCTTTTCTTGGGGATTTTCTGGATTGAGGAGATTTGGAGAAGTCACTCCCTAGTCTTTTTAGGCAGTTATTCTAATGTGCATTAAGCCACCATAGCTCCAGTGTTAGCTGTGTTTATGTGTTTGATACTGGTTAAATGAAAAGAAAAAAAGAAACTAAACACCTGTTCCTTAAGAAAACTGTGCTTTCTTAGCTGCTTTCAGGAGAACCATCTGACTCAAGAGACTAAGGTCTTTAATTTTACCCTACCTTTTAATCTCATTGACATCTTCTGAACATTGTTTTCTGTTTGCAGAGCCTGGGGTAGACGAAGCAGTGAGAAAATAGACTGTGAGAGTCTGATAGCAAAGGGTAGAATAGACTGTGGAGCAGACCATTTGTATCTGAGGGCTCCTGGACACTTTGGCTGCTCTCTGTGGGACTCCTTGAAGTGGCACTTCAGCTGTGTTTAGTGCCTGATAAGTTAAAAAACCCATGAGTTTTGCCTCCACTGCTGAGCAAGCCAAATGGCCCTTGTGAAGCCATTTCACTTATTTTTTTCCTTTTTCTTACATTCTTTTTTTTCTTTCTTTTTTTTTTTTTT
>VYZP01029563.1:118144-157779 GCA_013400635.1 Hypocryptadius cinnamomeus
CTGTCAGAGCCGGCCTGTCCCGGGCAGGCTCGGGGCGACGGCGGGATGCGGCGCTGAGCGCGCTCCGCTCGCTTTCTCCGTCCGTCTGTCCGTCCGTCCATCGGTCTCCCCGCCCGGGCTCCCGCACGCCGAGATTCCCTCCCGCAGCCCATGATGTGCCTGGAAAGCGACGGCTCCTCCGGCAGCAGCCCGGTCTGCGGCGGGCGGCTCCGAGCTGGCGGCGCGGAGGAGGGGGANGTTTTCTGTTTGCAGAGCCTGGGGTAGACGAAGCAGTGAGAAAATAGACTGTGAGAGTCTGATAGCAAAGGGTAGAATAGACTGTGGAGCAGACCATTTGTATCTGAGGGCTCCTGGACACTTTGGCTGCTCTCTGTGGGACTCCTTGAAGTGGCACTTCAGCTGTGTTTAGTGCCTGATAAGTTAAAAAACCCATGAGTTTTGCCTCCACTGCTGAGCAAGCCAAATGGTCCTTGTGAAGCCATTTCACTTATTTTTTCCTTTTTCTTACATTCTTTTTTTTCTTTCTTTTTTTTTTTTTTCACTTTCTTTTCAGTTCTACCATTTTCTGTTGGTTTTGGTTCGTTTGGTTTTTGTTTATTTGGTTTGTTTTAGTGTTTCCTTTTGGGCTATATAACATGTGAGCACCGTCACTTAACCAAATTAGGTACACCACTAGAATTCTGAAATTACTGGGGACATGAATAAGCACTTTTGTAAATATAACTGTTCCCATATACATCTGAACTGCAGATGCTGCTATGGAGCAAAAAATGATCCCCTAGACTTCAATCAGTCAACCTGAACATTATCATTAAACCAAATATGTTGTTTCTGTTACTGAAAAGAACTCTGGAACATCTGTGCAGACCCATTCCCAATGTTAAATTGTCACCTCTCACTGTTTGGGAGTGCCACGTATCACCGGAAATGGTGTTTGCTCCTTTCCTCAGCGGTGTTGCACAAACAGCCCTGAATTGCAGGTGACTCACCAAAAAGTGCCCTCTTCTCTGGTAGCATCCTGAGGGTTACGTTGGTGGTATCTCACCAGATTTCTGGCATAGTCTGAATCGGGTGTCATTGGTGGGCAGGGTGTGACACAGCCAGGTATGCTGAGCACACACACAGGAGCTGTGCTGCAAGCAGCTCCGCGTTGCTCAGAGAAAGGCAGGGGGGATTTGTTTAAATACTCAAGAGACAAAGGCTTTAATCACAACATTTTCTTAGGTAATATCAACAAACTGAGAGAAATCTGAAATTGTAACATGCTGGTTTTGGACATGTGTTGGTTTTCCAGCAGTCTTTTTATTTCTCTGGTTTTAGTTACCTTTTGTAGTTTTATGACAGGTATGACAGGCTGGAGCCACTCTGCTTGTGAACCTTTTATCTCTTTGAAGATTCTCTTTTTGAAATGAAATGTTTCTTGGCCGTTCTTAGCTCAAAGGTGGAACTTTATAGGGAGCAGGATGGAACTGTTTGCAGTGGGGGGAACTCCAGAGCAATTTTACTTCCTTTGAAGATGTGTGTTGTTCCTGAAGCTACTTTTGTGTAGTAGGAAAATCATCTGGGGCCAAGCAGGAAGTTGTGAGGTCTGTGGCACATCCCAGCGAGCCAGCGAGCCCTCGCCCTGCATCACACTGTCCCTTCCCTGCCCAGGAGACAGCTCTGGGCACCCAGGATAGGCAAGGAGAACTTTTGGACAGATTTATTCTTAAAATCCACATACTGAGGGTGAGTCTGCACAACCCACATGGAGTTCATTGTTGGGTACAAGCCGGTAGTGCTGGAGCCATTGGTTTTGTTTGGTGGGTTTGTTTTTCTTCCAGCTACCTCCACACTTCCGCCCACCCGTGTGTTTGAAGCTCGTTGTGGAGTGCTGAAGAATAATAAAGGTAGATAAAGGAAATTCATTACATGACCCACTGCTCTGGTGATGCTGGGTAGGTAAAACCCGGCCTCTCCCGGGCTGAGGGGCGCGGATGAGGTGAGCTGAGGGAGAATCCCCTCACAGCCGGGCTGAGGGGGATCCCCTCAGGGCCGAGCTGAGCTTGCTGAGGAACCGCCCGTCATGGCCGGGCTGAGGCGGGCTGAGGGAGGACCCGCTCCTGGCTGGGCTGAGGGATTCCCTCAGGGCACCTGGGGGCTGCTGGAGGGACACCCTCAGGCCACACCGAAAACAGAGGAGGTGCCGACCTGAAGCGGCTGACAGACCTCTCGGGGCCGGTCTGAGGAGAGATGAGGAGGCGCCCCGAGGCGGGCTGAGGGGACACCCCTACGGGGTGGTCCGCGGACGGCTGAAGGGCCGGTGTGGGGGGCACTTGTTAGGGTCGGTGCAAGGGCGGCTGCGGAGCCACCCTGCTGCGCCGCCCGGGGCCGGGCGCACGGACCCCTCGGGGCCTCTGGGGCGGGGCGCGCACGGCCGCCGAGACGGGGCGGGGAGCGGGGCAGGGGCGGAGCCTTCCCCGGCCCCCNGAGGACGGCGAGCGGGGCTGCTGCGGCCGGGGTGCCGAGGGCGAGGTGCAGACCCTGTCGGGCAGGATGAATCCCCCGGCGGGCGGCAAGCACCTCGACCGCCCCGCCGCCCTCCGCAAGGCGCCGACCCTCGGCCGGGCCCGGGTAGCGGCCGCCGGCATCCTCAGTGTGGGCAACGTGCTCAACTACCTGGACCGGTACACCGTGGCAGGTGAGCGCACCCCGCGGCTGTGAGGGCATCCCCCACTGCCCGGGGACAGCCCTTCCCGGGCACGGTGCAGCCTCCGCCGTCCCCAGGGCTGTCCCGGGCTCGGGTCAGCGGGGCTCGCCCGCCGTGCCGAGGCTGGAGAGGAGGGATGGTGCGAGGGATGCGGCGCGGCCGGTGCCCATTGTGCGGCCCCTCCGGTATTGTTCTCTAGTTTGTATGAATTTTATCGAAAATAAGAGGAGCGCTCTTTGTTTGTCTGGGCTCGATGACGGAATCGGTGCTCGCTGGGATTCGGGAGGGACCGGTGTCTGCAGCGCGGTGAGAGCGGAGGGCGCTCGGCGAGGTTCGGGATGATGGCAGACGCGTTATCGATCCCGGCACAGGGCGAACGCTGCGGGCGACAGGTGCAGCTGCGGCCGGAGAGACACAGTCTGCTGCCAAACGGGGGGAGACGTGCGAGCGCGGGGTGTCTTTGGGTGAAAATAGCAGCGAAGCAAATCCCCTTTGCTTTGTTTCTGCGGAGTGCGTCCAGCCTGGAACAGCCGGCTGCCCTTCAGCCCTGTGCCAAGGAGGGTCTCTTCCCTGCGGAACTCCCGAGCAGGTGACGGCAGAGCTGGCAGGAGCGGGCGCGGGAGGAGCGGCTAGGCAGCTGCAATGCACTTTGCAAAGCTCGGTTTTCTGAAGGTAAACATTTAAAATCATGCGCTGGTGGATGTGTGACCAGCCGTAGTATGTGAACCACTATGTTCCTCGGTACTTACTACTACTGTGAAGCTCAGCTCCAAAGCAAATGTCTGTTTGGATGTTTACTGTGCCATCCCTAGAGAGGACTCCTTGTTTATTCTTGTCAGGCAATAGCAGCAGGGAAGAAGATCATCACTGAACTTTTTCTAATTAGAAATGAAGTAGGCTTGTTGGTAATCAACTGTCTCATGTCATTAGAATATAATACATATTCTCTGTTTGGCAATACTGATAATTTCATCTTCAGAGCTTACAAAGGGGTTTGTGCATGTATAAATTTTTCTCTATGCATATATATGTTTTAATCACTAGGACTCAATGTGGTGTTAAGCAAATCCAATATTTGTTTATACTGCATTAAAATAATATATGTTTGTAGGGCAGTGATAGAGAGCAAGAGACATAAATCTAAGTCACTGTTGTTAGAATAAGTTGTCCAGGTTGTATTTATTTTGTCTGGAGTAGGGAGATGGGGAGGATTAGAAGGAGAATTTAGCTGGCACCATTGTGGCTTTTTTTTGTTTTTCTTTTTAGATGTGGCTTGTTCCTTCAGGAAATGTAAAGGCCAGTGTTGGAAGATATTAAGTACTCAGCTGGTAGTCAGTCTGTTACAGAAGGAAGCTTGAAGATAGAAGGTTAACCTGTTATTATTGAAGGAAATTGTAGTGTGCTCCCTTGCCCTCAAATAGGGACCTCTCTAAGTGGAGTTTTTCTACAAAGCACCTTTAATGTATGGGAAGTTTCCTTTTTAGGAAGCTATTCCCCCTATCATGCATTCTTAAAAAAAAAAAAAAAAATCACATCTAGTTCACCTATTTGCTCTAGCACTTCCACCAAGACCTTTGCCATCTGATTTTTCTGCCTGCAAGAACTGAAAGCATCTTCTTTTCTGGAAAGGCTGGAAGGTGCCTGGCCAAGCAGAAGATAAAAATGCCTGCTTACTGTAATGTGGCATTGCCAAACCCAGTGCTGTGATTGCTGGTATTTCTAGGACAAGCTCTGGTATTACTGTGCTCAATAACTGCCCTGTGGAACTTATCTATTAACATTCAGCTTGATATCAAAGGTTTAAGATCTCAGACATCAGACTTGCCTTTGGGGACAGAATCAAACTTTGCATGGGCTTTTTGTCTTCTGTCAATTGGTGTTTACTTTTCAAACTTGTGTTATATAAAGTGCTAATCTAAAACATGAAATAATTTAAATCCAGTGTAATGGAAGAGTTGTGGTAATAAAAATTATATGTTTTGAGCTCAGAACTGACTTGATTATAAAGTCTTCTCTAAAAGTAATCTTTACTTTTGTATTTTGAGTCTTAGTGCATACCACATGCTTATGTGATGTGCACTTGCAGATGAATCAAGCTAGCACTTTGAATATGCAGCTCATGTCTCAAGACAGGTAATAATTAGTAAATACAACTCTCCAGACCTTCAAAGTACATTTCAAATATGAATTGTTGCAGCAATGTAATAAGGGATTTTAACATCAGCCATGTTATGGCAGGGGAAGTAGCATCAGAAGTTACGATTTACCTAAGGCCAGTGGACTGTTGTGAGAACTGGAATTAATTTCTGGTTCCAGCTCTATTTGAAACAAGTGTTAGAAGAGCAGCAGTTCCAATGGAAACTGGTTCCTGAGGATTTGTCTCCAGGGTGATCCTGCTGTGGATTCTCTGATGTCAAATAAGTTGACCTTTGTCATTAGCCTTTCTCTTCATGTCTTATAAGAGTCTTGCATCTACCCAGCCATTTTTTTAAAATGAAAGTGTTGGAAGCTTTGGGACTTCTTCCTGCTGTCAAATTTAGTCAAAGGCAGGTCAGTGGCCTCAAAAGCAATTAGCAGGAAGCTGACAGACAGACATAAGCAAACAGAGTATTCAGCTGTATGGGCACAATACTCCAAGTACATCTTCTGTTTTACTTGAGAACTTAGTTGCAATCATTTTGGTTGGCCAAAAAGTATAAGAAAAAGCAAGTATGTATTTAGTGTGTATACACACACACACACACACACATACACACACACACACATATATATATACATATACACACACATATATATAAACAAGTATATGCAAGTATGTATTTATTTACTGGGGAAAAAATCATATGCAGAGTTATTTCCAGATGTAATTTCCTTAGTGTCTTCCACTATTTTCTAAACATAGCCTCACAGAAGCTGGATAGCATGTATCCAGTTAATGTAAGAGCATCTTATGTAATAGAAAGAGCTAGGCTGACCTGTCCTATAGCACATCTTTCTCTTAAAAGCAAAAGCTTTTGCATTGCTACAAAGCAAACAGCAAATGTGTTATTTCTTGGTGTTTACACTCTGGACACGTAAACATTGTGTATAATGAGTTGGTTTTGGGTAATCTTTTTTTTCAAGTGCAACACACAAGGAAGTAGCTGCCTGTTTTCCTGGTTTTGGTTTAATGACTTCCCAGTATGGACTAAATGAGTTTATGATGGGATATATATCCCTTATATATGGGATATATCCCTTTTTGATATCTGGGACAGAGCTTGACTGCAGTTTCCAAGATACAGGGCATACACAGCTTCACACCTGACACTAAGTTTGCAGCTTTTTTGAGAATACATGATGAAAATGGGCCTCCACTGAGGGCTGGCCCGTTTCTTAAGCTTTCAGAATAAGTTTCTTCCAGTACTTAAAAATAAAGAGTCTGCACAGCAGTAGTGTGTATTTCAGTAAGATCCTTATGTTTAACAAAGAGTTGGAAATTTCCAGCATGTGTGGAGTATGTTGGAACATACTGATATTTGGGAGAAGCTGTCCCAAACAAGAAGTGCCAGTGCCTCTACTGTGGCTTTTGTAAAGAAAAGATTGAAAACTCAATCAGTGCTGAGCATTACCAACTTGAAGGGAAATGATCCTCTGCAATTTTCTTAATAGGTCTTTGATCATACTGATAACAGTTGCCTGTGGAGAAGCATTCTTTCAAAAGCTGTGATATTTTGCTGCTATTAGGATAGCAAACGAGGGGAAAACAAAGGTAATGAAAGCATTGCAGATTTCCTGTGAAACTGCAGGATTTCAGCCATTCCATGATGCTAGGACATTTCTTCTTCCTTAATGAAGTTTTGGGAAAAGTCATCTTGCCTTCAGAAGCTTGGAATGTGCTTTCACAATTATACCGTGGGTGACCTTTTACTGTGCCTGCTGTTGACGATGAAAATAGTCTTCCTTCATTAAGGTGTCACCTCCACCTTCTAATTCAGATGCTACTTCCTGGCATTTCTGTAGTGCTTTAATTTAAAGGTAACGATTTAATTAAGCTGGAGAACTACCCAGCAAAGTAAATGAGTCTCACTATCCCACTACAGAAGGGGAAACTAAGTTGCAGAATGTTGGTGATTTGCCTGTGGTAATGGAGTTAGTGGCAGAGCCTTGGCTGGTATCAGTTCATCCCTGAGGTTCTCCATCCCTGTCACACAGTATGTCACAGACTTTGGTCTGCTGGTTTTGTCCTTTAAATGTCTGCAACTCGCTAATAACTGTATTTGTGTTAATTAGCCTCTCATTACAACACATAGTTGCAAATCAAATGCCATTCTTTGAAGATACACACATGCAAATGATCGCTGAAAGTTGAAAGTCAAGTTTACAACTATGTAGTACAGACTCCAGCTGAAGGGTTAGGAAAGGTTCAGCACTAACTCTCAAGTGCAAAGACATTCAAGAGGTTGTGAGCCAAAATGGCTTCTTTTTACTTGTGAGCTGAAATTTCTGATAGTAACATAGTGCCCCATTGAGTGTTCCTTAGTGAATGTAGTCAGAGAATTCACATGGAATGGGATAAAAAGAGCCCCTTCTCCCCTTTTAACAAGACTATGCTCAGTGCTCATAGCTTTGGGGAGGGAAGTATTAAGAGGCAGTGCAAGCACCCAGGACACAGCTCTGGAAGGGCTGTAATGCTGGAAAATATTAGAAAATAATATTAACAGAATGCACTTGAGGCAGCAGTGCTGCCAGCTCACACATGTGAGAGTTTGTGAAAGGATGACAGTGTTTTACTTGGACAGCAGGGACCTGCTACTGACTCAAAATTCAACAAGTCCTGCTTTAGGAGCAGAAGTTAGACTTGAACCTCATGCACTTTACAAGCAGGAGACAGAAAGTGCTCTGCAGCACAATGATGGGGAATGTGCCATAGCATCTTGTTCCCTAGTGTTGTTTTCCCTGTGTGATGGGCTTTATTGCAAAGGCTGCTGCTTCCTGTTTGCTGATTCTTATGCGAGTTGGCAGGATTTGTTCCAGAGTATTTTACATTTCAAGTGAAGTCTTATTATGTTTAATCATAGTATTTTTTTCTTCCTTGTGCTGTAGGTTTGCCAGATACTAACTATCTTTGTTATTATGTGCAGATTTTCCTGTTTGACTCTGAGATCCTCTTTCATGCATGTTGATTAATTTTATCCCCAAAGCATCCAAGGCATCACAGCCAGAGAATGTGGCCTTTATTACATGGAGTTAATATACTCATAAATATTGAGTGTGTTCTTAAGAATAATGTAATGACCTTACTAGTCCCTTGATCTCTGTGACTGTCAACACCAGAAGCTTTGTGATAAAGCTTCTCTGGTCAAAAGTGTGGGAAATCTGTAATAATTCCTTCAGACTTTTCAAATACCATACCAAGCTGCAAGAGGGTTAAATTCTAATAAATGGGACTAACTCAGAACATTTACTCTTCATTTTTCTGGTACACTGTGCATGAGAAGCAAATAAGCTGCTGATGACGTAGCATGGTGGGTTATAAATTTGAACAGATATTGTTAAAAACTGGTGACTTTTCCTGTAATACAAAATCCCATAGCTCTTGCTTGGTATTTCAGTTGCTGAGGAACTTGTGGTAGAAAAGGTGTTAAAATGTATCACCTACATCAAATAAGGTTTGTAAAGGTCTTGAGATTCCTTACAACTATCAGAACAAGCTCCTGCGACCTCTTCAGGAGATTCAATGGGAAACAATGATTTTATTTGACAGATAAAAATTAGGAACTCCAGAGATCAGAACTCTTCTGAGCTGCTTGTTTGCATCATCATTGCTTGATGTGTATTGTAGACCAGGACATTGTTGTGCAGCTTCTATGGAATCAGGTGGTGCACCCAAAGTACTTACAGTCCACATCTATCTCCATATCTCCAAGATATATCAGAGAGCTGCAGGCCAAGGGTGGAGAGTCAGAGGGACACAAGAGACAGCACTGCTCAGTGGCAGGGGTCCCAGAAGATGAGCAGGTGTGGCTTTTTGGTAGGCAGTATAGCCAAGGGGCGAGGAGGGATTTGAGGGAAGGAAAAGGCAGCTTTCAACAAGAGCTTACAAACAGCATCTTCCAAACATGATGAATGTCACAGGAGAAAGGATGAAGATGCCTGTTGGAAATGGATAAAGGAGGATGATGTCCTTCTGGCTGAGAAAGTTTTGTGGAAATTGGCACTATGGATGTAAGGTAATGAGTGTTCTAGAAAAAATGTGTGTGTGCAAAATGAGTTCTCCAAAGAACCTGTGAGGTGCCTAAGGGGCCAGGAAAGTTAATGGGAGCTGAGCAAAATGGGCTTGGGCTCACAGCCCAGGGAGGTGTAAGTGAGGTGAACAACACCTCATGGTTTCCAGAGGAGTTTTGAGCACACGCCTTGGCATGGACCTCTCCTGTAAATTGAATTTTTGGTGAACTGGTCTGAAATTCTTGGTCTGTAAAATCAAGAGGCAAATCTGAGACAGGTAGGGGCAAAATAAGAGAAAGAAACCCCCAAACAACCTGAACCAAACAACAATCCCCCAGTCATTACTACTGAGTTCTTAACTATTAGATGCCCCCTTTGACTTCAGTGCTGTAAAACCTCTCACCCTGCAATTCATCGACAGGACGAGTACCCCAACTAGAACTGCTGAACTGCCGAGCACAGCAGGCATCTCATGCATGGCTTTTCTTTTCTTGACACATCTGTTTTCATTGTTACTTTGTGTGTGTTTTTGTCTGATGTAACCCAGCTATTTCTGTAGGGTTGCAGGGAAAGGAAGTGAAAGGGAGGGAGCGCTAATATCCGTGCTCCTGGTTTTACAACAGTATGTAAAAAATCAGGAGGATGAGAATGTAAGGGATCCTGTCTGACTGAAGGGATGTGGAATCCTTCCCACTTGTGGTCATGGCTTTGGACCTGTCACCAGTCAGGAGTGGCTGAATGTTTCTTTTGGAAGGCTCCTGAACGAGCTGTTCAGGGTGCTCTGTTGGCTCCTTCCACTCTTCATGGTGCTGTGTGTTCCAGGGAAGCGTCTGCACAAGGCATGGCTGGAACCACCACGTTATCTCTCACTGTATAAAATGACAGAGTAAGGAATGGAGTTCTTCTGTCAGGCTGAACCTTCTAGACAGCAATGGAGCATGTTGTGAGAACAACATCCGACCTATTCTGTACTTCTGGTTTTGAGGAGATAGATATCAATCCTCCTTCTCCAGAACTATCTCCTGCCACAACTGAAATCATAAAGCAATTTTGGCTTTAGAGAAAAGAGAGAAATACAGAAGAAAAACTAGGCTTTATGCCTTGCCTTTCCTAAATTCAGGCTTGAACAATATGAACATACCAGGGTTATGTTGTTGGTGAGCAATATTATCTCCTATAGAGATTTTTTTTTTTTTTAATATATTTCTTATGCTTCTGCTGGTGGCCAGCAACTGCAGTAGCTGAACAGAAGAGCAGGGGGAAAAGACCTGTGTTTATCTGGAGAATAGCTGCAGTAACAGCTTGGAGTTTGGCTGGCAGAGTGAGAGAACCCCATGCTGGAATGAAAATCCTTTCAGCCTTGGCATGTGATGATATTTTTGTTTAATTTTTTTTATTTTAAGGCTGCACTGAACCAAAACTGCAGTAATCCATCTTACTCCTTGTTCAGGCTTCTGCCAATAATTATGTAAATAACAGATCACAGTTAATTATTTGTTTCATAGCTTCCTATTTTCTCTATTTGTATTAGCAACATGTCATTATTGTCTTAGAATACAGCTGTGTGTTCTTGGCAACATGGAAAACAACAAAAATGGGTGAACTGACAGTGGCAACAGGACTGGTGTCTGTGTGAAGTCTGCAGGGCCTGAATTAAACGTGCCTGAAGGTTAACTCTGATTCCCATGGCTGTCCAGGGATTTGCTGAGCTGTGCTCTCTGCATATTCTCATTTCAGAGAAGTGATCCCTCAGGAGGGTTTGCCAACAAAGCAGTATGGATCTGAAAGGTGTGTGGGGGGTCTTGCCCTGCTGTTGATTTGCGATTTCACTTCTCTCTGCCTGTCACGTTTGCATTTCATGATTTGTGCCTGTGTGGTGGTGGTGATGACCTTGGAAGTTTTGCTTTTAATCCTGGCTTAGGCAGCTGCTTTAGTACAGCTTTCCTACCAGGTGGGCAGTTTGGGAAGTTCACAAATCACTGTGTGCTCTTTCTCTGTTCCTCTTCAGTGAGACTTTTCATTTGAAAATGGGAGACTATGACAGGATTTCTTTTCTAATAATTTTGCATAAGATACTGTATTCTCATTTTCACTTTGCCTTTAGTGTTGGGTGGTTTTTTCCATCAGACTGGTGCTTGTAAACTTTGCCCCAGCCAGACCTGCTGAGGCTTGGCTGTCCCAAGCTGTAGGATGTAAATAATTTGATGTGACATCAGCTGACCAAGTGCCACTGCTGTCCAGGCTTCAGTCCCTGGGCAGGTTGGTGGATGAAATGTTGCTTATGGGATGCTGAATCAGAGCTGCTTAAGCACTTTGGGCCAGGCACTAATTTTGTGCAGTTTCAGGTGTGTTCTCCGTGCTAAATAATAATTAATACAGAATTGCAACACTATTAATAAATACCAACTGTGCAAACTATGCAATAAGTAGAAATTATTTCTATTGCACTAGTGTGGCTCATAAAGAGGGGTCATTGCCTGTGTTGGTGTGCTGAGCTATTAGAACTCAAATTTTGCTGCAGTTATACCAGTGTTAAGACATTTCTAATAGTCTTGTTATTTCCGTCTAGCAGCCAGAAATGCTGACTAACTTTCAGGATAACAATCTTTTATATATTCAGGAAACAAAATACCCAAGGGCCACTGGTGACTGACAGCTACAGTGCTCTGATTAAAACTGACAGTTCCTGATCACCTCCATCTTGGATGTGTTAGCTCCTTTTCTTATGGGGAAGAGAAGACAGAGGACAAAAAATTATTTAATGTAATAGTATTAGGATATGAGACTTCTTTTCCTTTGCAATTTTCCAGCAATTTGTAACTCAAAAGTACCAAAGTACCTGAGTAATAGTGCTTGGAAGGGCAAAGATTAATCTCTCCGTGATGACTTTCCTAAACAAGGTACAGAAAATGCCAAGTGTTGTCTTCTAGTCATTCATTTTTGACTGTAAGAACAATGTGCTGTGGTTCCCGAGTTTCTGATGATCAGTTAATGTATGGTGTTTGCATCTTTTATTCCCAACAAGACAAGGAAGACTTTTTTTTCCCCTCTAAATGAGAGGAATTGTGGTGCTCTTGCTCATCTGCACTTACATACAGACTGCACAAGCAATTACTCAATCCCTAATGAAAAACCTTGAGTCGCTGGTCACAACAGGTTGTTGGGAGCCACTGGTGCCCCACATAGTGATGTATCTCCTGCTCTCCTCCCTTGCCCTTCTCTCCAACAGCACTTCTTAGTCATTGAGGAAATAACTTTATTTCCTTTACCCCTGTGTTTATTTAATCTCCTTTTTACAGGTATAGAGATGCTGGATGCTCAGGAGCAGTTAGCAACACCTCCCCAGCATCTGTTGCTGTGTGCTTTTCAGCTCTGGGGTGTACCTTGAACTGTACAGAAGAGCTGCAAAAGCAATGAAATTAATGAGTTCTCTTCATTATAGAAGGGTCTTGGCAGATCTTCTAAAGTGTAGGGTCACTTGCTATTTCCTTCATGAAACATATTTTTAAGTAGTAGAAATTTTCACCTCTTACATGTTGGCAATTCCAGCTGTTTAAGGTGCAGTGGGAGTACTTTATGTTAGTACAAAGCCACCAAAATTTTCAGGGTTTTGGACTGTGAATCAAGAGAGTTTCAACAGTTGCTGGAGAAAAGAGAGATAAATCACTTTTGGTCTGCATTTCATTGTGCTTTTTAAACTTCTGTCTGGAAGTGGCCAAAATTAGTAATGCTTCTGTAGTCATATTATGTTCAAAAATATGTAATGGTTTGAATGGCAAAACTGCACCTTATTGCAAGCTTACATTTGCCTCTCAAGTGTGCATTTAAATCACTTGTATTGCTGAAAGCCACTTAACAAGAATAAATCAGAAGTGGAGCTGATGTTTGAATAAAACCAGGAGTTATGTGAGTGGCTGGAGAAAGGTCTCTGTCTGTAAGCAGATGCAATCAAACCTGAATCAGGATTTAACATTTTTGATTTAAATATTTAGTCAAGCTCTATTATACCATCCCTTCTCATTTTCTACATGAATGGGAAATACGTTCATCACCATTTAGAAATTACTGGGCTTTGTAACCTGATGATTTTTGGTTTTATTCACTCAGACTCGTGCAATTGAAACACAAACCACTTCAGTTTCGAGTGTGAGAGATTTCCTGGGCCACTGCTGCCTGCAGAAGAGGTTTGTGTGCACAGCCTGAGCCCAGCAGTGGGAGAGCTCCCATTGTCCAGGCAGTCATAGATGTTCCACCTGTGGTCTCTGTCCAGAGACTGCCAGAAAACAACAGGCAGGCTCAGCCATGATGTGGAGAACTTATTATTATTATTTATTATTTTTTATTTTATTTATTTTATTTCATTTCTCCACTGTTTTCAGGTGTTTCTTTATTCTGCAGGAGCACGGTTTTGGTGGTTTTTTTGATCAATGCCTTTGTCATAATATAGAACATCCCTGTTTGCAGCTTCTATTTATATATGTAGACTCCAGTTGCCTCTACTAGTATTGAGTCATCAAGACAGAAGAACTAAAATACAGATCTTACAGTCATGCAGGAAGTTTCTATTAAAAAAAAAAAAAGATTTATAAGTATGGTGTTTCTAAAATATATTGGCTCCTTTGTAATTACACACTTTAGATATTAATACATATAATTATGAAAGTATAATTAGACTCTGGTAGGTAGTGTCATACCAATTTTAAGGTAGATTTAAAGATATCTTGTATCTAAATATCCCAACAAGAGCAATTTTTCTTTAGTGGTATTCTTGGGCTTAGTCTGGAGGACCTGATTCTAGCCTCTGGGTTTTTTGCTTTGGGTTTTTTTCCTTTCAACCCAGAATTCAGTAGAGACTGAATTATTCTGTCTTTTAAAGGAACAGTCCCAGGCTTCTTCTACAAGATTTCAGGGCTAGAGGGAAGCAAGAGCACACTTTGCATAATTTTAGTTTAGAGATTATCGTTACCAAAGAGTCTCTTGGCAGTTCTTAGAAAGCCAGGTAGAAGAAGACTTGGTTGGTGGGAAGCTGAAAGAATGTAGCACCTACAAAGTTAGGGACCAAGTGTCCCAGTGTGTTGAGGGGTGTTCACACGGGGACTGCAGACCCTCCTGCTCCGGGACCCGTTTCTTTCAGCAGATTCCTTTCCCTTTAAATCCAGAATAGCATCTTTCCAGTCCAAATTGCTATGCGGCGTGTGGTTTGCTGAGGGGAAAGCGAGTCGTTTTGTGTCTCCCAGAGGCTCGTGCCGTGTCAGCTGTCTGGTGCCCCTGTAATTTCACGGAGATCCTGCTCAGAGCCTGCGCTGAGACCGCAGCTGCGGGCGCCCCGTGCCTTCCGCATGGGTGCCCAGAGGGTCCTGCTCCTGTCCTGGCTTTCCTTCCCTCCCTCCCCCCGGCTCTCACTTGTGTGTAATCAAATTAAGCAGTGGCAGCAGCCACAGCAGAGAAGAACAGCTCTGTTTGAAGCTGTCCCTCCAGAATGTGCACACAGATTTCAGCGCTTGCACCTGCCGTGTCTGGCTGCTGCTGTGACCTCGTGTGCCAGCAGCCTGTACTGATAAGCGTTCCCTGTTCCTTCCGACCCAATTAATAGTTTTAAGGACACTTAATTCCTTGCCAGCCTTCTAAAGCTTGTCTTTGTCCATAAACACTCTGCATTATTTTTGTAAGGGTCCAGTAGAAGAGTGCTTTCAGACCATACAATGGAAGCTAGAGCAGGCAGTGTTAGGAGGTTTCTGTTAAACACATAAAGGCAGCACTTGCTGGGCAGTGATAACTGTGTGAGGATGCTGTGTCATTCGAGCTGGAGCAGTCCCTCATGCAACACTGCAGACTTCTCTTTGAAACCCTTTGTAGGTCGGTAAAGCCTTTCTTGCTGTTTCTATTGAGATCCTTGGGCATTGTGCCTTCCCTGGGTACAAGACTGCTGCCCTTTCCCTGTGCAGGACCCTGTGCCAGCCACAGCAGCTGCTGTCTGGGCAGGGTGGAGATGCAGCAGCACATGAGTGTGGAATAGGCACCAGGCTGTGAGACTTGCCAGGGCTGTGCAAGTCCTTCCTCTGTGCTCTTCACTGCCTGATGAACTCCTTGGAGTCAAACCAGTCCAAAACCACCGTCTCCATCACTACCTACAGGGTATTTCCTTATGTCACATAGCCATCTTATTGAAATATTTTATGTTTCAAAGTACTGACTTGTTTCAATCCGGAATTCTTTGGTTCCATACAGATGTGTATCCACTCCCTTTCTACCACTGAAGACACCAGTGAGACAGGATGAGCACAGGGGATCTGTATAAGAGCCCTGCTGAGACTAAGCACTAAATTGGTGGTGTTTGGCTTCCTTGGAGTTCATTGCTGCAGCCTCCTCACTGAGGATAACTTCTCCTGTGATGGGTAATTTTCATTTGTGCAGCAGATGATGCACATCCCCTGAGTGAGTGTTGCAGGTAACAGTATCCATGGAAAGGTGTCTCTCTGCTGGAATTGGAGAACATTAGTGGAACTGAACAGGGTGCAGCCTCCCTCATTGATTCTGCTGTTGCATTGTTAAAAACCTGATAACCTTTTTAGTTGCTCAGTCTCTCCCATTGGTAATTGCTAAATGTAGTTGCTTATGTACAAGCAAGCTCAAACAATGGAAAATATATGAAATATGAACCCTTTCTTTGTGGGGTGGGAACATTTATCTTGCTGTGGTGAGGAATGTTCACCTCACATTTCCGAACATTGTGTTCAGCAGATGAACCGTTTCCTCCTTCTCCTTCAGGTTTTGGTCTCTCCACTGGGGACAGGGCTGAGGCCATGCTTAGATGGGCTGTTAGAGTAATTATCCAAATGAACAGGCATGGCTTTAAAGATGCTGTTGTGTGATTTTATTGTTATTGAGTGGAGCGGGTGGAAATTGGCTTGGTTCTTGTTTTGTTTTTCCATAGTTCAGTCTATTGACTTGTAGATGAGTGAGAATCTCATTGGGAAAGGGCTGCCTTTTGACTCTAGTATTGTCCCCAGCTGAGAGAAGACTGAAAAATACAAGGGAATCTAAAAAAAAGTCCCAGAGCTGACAGCCTCCAGTCAAGCAGCATGTTTAAATTTTTCATGTGGCTACTGAATTTTATCTTTGCTGGGTGACTGTTACTGTTCAATGGCTGAGATAAACCTCCTTGTACAGGCATGGACGTAATTTTACAATTCCTAAGGTAAAGAGAGTAAATGATGGAGAAACATTGTTCTTAAACAGTCTCAGCCCGATTTCATGGAAACAAAATAAATACAAACCCTCTTTTTTTTTTTTAAAAAAAAAAAAAGCTCTTAAAATAGAGATGGGGTTAAAAGGAGACTGTGTCTAATTTTGTTAGCGTTGTGGTCCTAATTTGTCGCTCCTGGTGACTTGAATTCCTCACAAATTGCTGGTTTGCCTGCAGATCTGTAATTCCCACATGCTGTAATTTTGCCTTTAGAAATGTTGGCCATGGGCAGCTCTCTCTTTCTGAGCTGGAATTTTGAACACTTTAAACTCTTCAGCATGGTTTTTCTCTGTTTGGTGGAGGTGAAGGCTCCTGCCTTGCAGGGAGGATGAGCAGCTCTGGGTTTGCTGGGGCAGAGAGCCGTGGGAAGGCAGTGAGGATGAGAGGGGTGCAGGAGGTGCCTACTGTGAGCGTGGAGGCAGCACCTGGGTTGTGTGTTAGCTGTAAAGTTTGTACCCTTGGAAAGCAGTGTAGCCATCCAGCAGAAGGGTCTGCTGGAGAAACAGGCTGTCCTATTCTGCAGTTCTTCAGTATGTGAGATCAAGATACTGTGGGAACAATTCTGAGGTATTTGTTATGGAAAATCCAAGAATTTTCCAAATAATGTGCCCTGCTCTATAATTCCTATCAGCTGCTGGAAGGATCAGCTATTGCTATGAGCCTTTGGCTGGTTTGAAATCAGTAGCTACATGCTTTGAGGTTCAGCTAGCACCCAGTCTCTTTGTTTTATGCCATATGTTTAACTGTTATGTCATAAACTGAAAGAATATATCATTTTTAATCTTATCTCAGAACTTGAAATGTTGAGATGAAAGGAGAGATGGATGTGAGTTGCACTTTGATCTGGTTTTCATCATTTCAGTTGGGTTTCATCTTGGTTTTGTTGGGTTTGGGGTTTTTTTAGGAGTCCAAAGAAATTTAACCTTACTCTTTGTTGTTTGCTTTTTACATCGGTTTTATCCTCTTGGCATCTGCTGTTGTTATGACTGTTACTGTTATGACTTACATAGCCTCAGTATGGATCTCTCAAATAAGAGGACATGACAAGCAAATGCAATTAACCAACTATTCAGATCTTCAGGGGCTTATGAGGTAACTGAAGCTGTGGATGGAGGTCAGTCTCGAAGTACAAAGATACTTTCAGCTCTTGGTATTTTTACTTTTCTGCTCAGCTCTAAAATTTCCTGAAGTCTTGATGCTTACTAAAGTAGTCATGGATGCATCTTCAATCTGAAATGTCTGGGGAAGGCTCTTTGGTTATACAGTAATTATGGGCTGTTTCCATTAATGCTTAGGAACTGCAGTTAAGGGCACTGTCAGGAGTCTGGAGCTCTGCTTAGCACATAGATCACCTGTGCCCTAGCCATAGGCATGGATTCCTTCACTGCCTTTTCCTTACCTCCATCTCTCTGCTCTTGGCAGCCCTCAATGATAAGGTTGACCATCTTTATCTGCTCCTCAACACACTAATGGGGTTTTATGTTGATTACTACGAAGCAGAATATGGGCCTGCAGTGTTCTCTTGTGCAGGCCCAGCAATGGAGAGAAGGCAAAACCACATGCTGGAATTTCCTGAAAGAAGAGTGAGTAATTTAAGCAAAATGCTTTACTTGATAGGCTGCAAGCATCTATTTTTCAAATGTGCTGTCAAATGTTAGTAGTGGGCTTCTATAAAAACATTAAATTGTGAAAGAGAAATGTTTATTTTGGGGAGAAAAGTTTCAGAAAGGAAAGGATATGCATATCTTGATCAAAGTTGAGTAATGTCAAGTTTGGAAGGAAAATAGCTGGGCTCAAGTCTCTTCACGTTAGTGTGAATACAGAGCAGTTACAGAGTGTTTATATTGTACAACTGAGATCTAGATTTTACAACTTTATTTTCTTGTGTTAGGATAAATGGATGAAGGGACAGAGAGCTCAAGCTTGGTTTTGGGCACTGCCATGAAGTGTTGCTGTTGTATTAGCACAAAGCCCACATGTCCAAAGGGGCAGATCCTGTTGCAGAAGTCTCTGTGCTCTTCAGCTGCTGCACCCTGGCAGTGGTGGTGGCAGCAGGACAGCAAGGGTAAAAAGGAGAGAGGGGAGGCTCAGTCATGTCAGGGTCCTTCAGCAGGCACACAAGGAATGCACAGGTGGCCCTCCTTCCAGGGAGACCATTCTTCAGACCTGCTGTATGCCCTGGGATAACTCAGCACAGCCTCTCTGTGCTTTCCCACCTAGCACAGCAAGGCTCTGTGGCACATAAAAACTCCACCCAAATAATCAATACTCACAGGGGCCCTGTAAGTTAGTTGTTTGTCATTAGTACTGTAGTGTTGGTGATGATGCTGGTGTCTGCCTTGTGCTTGGAAACTGAGAAGAGCAACCAGGAGGAGTTGATCCTGAAATGGCTTCTCAGAGAAATGGAGGTATCTGTCATCTATCTGCTCCAGTTGTTTCCAGGCTGCTAGAAAAGCACTGCCGCTCACCTCCTGTTGTTTGGCAGGGCCTTCCAGTGCTCCTGCAAATGAATAGGCACTTGATTTGTGAATGAGCTGACTTGCATGCCTAATTTCCTTTCACACCTCTTGTTTGCTAGTGATGGAAGTGTGCCTTAAAACAGGAAGCTTTCCCTGCTTATTCTGAGTGTGTGTGTGTGTGTGTGTGTGTGTGTGTGTGTGTGTGCGAAAGGGAGAAAGAGGGCAAGGGCTGTAAGTAAAAATGTGTTGATGGAGGGCTTTTAAATACCTGTACTGTGACAGAAACGGATGTGTTTCAGAACATATCAGTTGGTATAAAGGACTTGAAGAGGAAATGGATGCAACTCAGAGCACTTTAGGAGGCTCTGGAACCGCCTGTATCTAGCTGGAGCAATGGAGGTGGGGATTAGGACATGCTTCAGCTGGAATAATGTGTTTGGTCATTTCTGAAGGCTTTCTGGAATATTTTTAGGCAGGAGCATTGTTAATTTTGTCTTATAAGGCAAATCAGTCATTGTTTCCTGCAGGGAGGGGAAAGTAATGCAATAACATACCTCCCCCTTTCCCTTCCCTTTCCCTTCCAGGTGATTTTGCTGCCTCTCTGCTCTGGGCATGGCCACACAAGTAGTTGCTTTGGCAGGTGACTTGGGGAGCAGCAGTAAGAGGATCAGGGCAGGGCAGGTTTCTGGGAATAAGCAGCTGATAAGCAAAGTACTGGGACACTGTGCTGATTGGATAAGAAAGATTAGGCAATTAAATTTTTGTGGGGGCAAAACCCCAGACAACATCCTTAAGGCATGGTAGTATTTTGTTAACAAAGCAAAAGGCAGAGGATTTTATTTACTTGTAGCTCTATGGCTGCAGAGTTTGTTTTGCAGCAGTTATATTATAAAAAAAGCCTTGGGTTGATCAGCATAGAATCATAGATTCCTTCAGGTTGGGAAAGATCTCCAAGATCCAGTCCAACCATTCCCCTCCACTGCCAAAGCCACCACTAACCCATGTCCCCAAGTGCTGTATCCTCACATCTGTTAAATCCCTCCAGGGATGGTGCCTCCACTGTGCCAGGGCTGGACAGCCCTTTCAGTGAAGATATTTTTCCTAATATCCAACCTAAACCTCTGGATACCTGTCAGAGGGACAGAAATTATGCATTGTTTTCTTGTATTCTCCTTTATTTTGTGTTTCTATTAATCTGTGGCCTTGTTGTCTTATTTCTGAGCAAGATTTTTGTGCCAGGAATCATCATTTTTCTGTTTGCAAAAAAATAAGAGATATGGTGCTGAAGTCTGATGGAAATTTACACCCTGCAGATGGTAATTGCCACAATGGTGGCCACTATAATGACTTGACCTTTCAATTTTGCTATGGAACTTAGAGATAAATAGCTTTTGGATGTGACAGAGTTGTATTCTGGATTTGGAGCCTGTTTTTTTCCCATTTGGGGGATTTTTTGTACAACCATGTGGGTTTGTACAGCTTAGTCTTATAGTATTCAGTAACAGCTGTTTTAAGGAGAATGCCAAATCTCATAGGAGATGGCATTTCTTAAAACCTACTTCTCTAAAAATTTGGTTTGATTCTGTAAGTGCTTCCTTGGAAAGCTATGGCATGAGGCAGAGCGTGTGCTGCTGTCAGATGGAAACTAAAACACAACAAATGTTTGCTGGTGACTCAGGGAAGATTTGCCTTATGTGGAATTTCTGTGAAGCTTCTGCTTTCCTTGCTGCAGTGGGGAGGTTTTTCAGGGAATCACAGAATTGTTTAGATTGGAAAAGACCTTTAAGACCTTAAGTCTGACTGTATTCCCAGCACTGACAAGGTCACCATGTCCCCAAGTGCCACATCTACAGATTACTCCATCTACCTTTATTAACCTCCTTCCTCCAGTTCTACTTGCAAACTCATCTTACACTGAGTTGGCCCATTTTCCTAAAATTTGCTGTAAAAATAAGTACTTAAAAATTATATAAGCATGAAGTTTACTAGAAAATATGTAGCAGGGAATCAAGAAATCCTTTGCATATGTTTAAACAGTGCTTGCAGTGTGACTGCCATTAGGCTTAGACTATTTTGTTGATGCTGTTGCTCCACCACGGCAGAAATCTCATTCCAGCTGCATATGTGAAGGGTGTAAATATCAGAACTAGCAATTTTCCTCAAGCATTTTCTTTGCCTTTGAATGGAGCATAGAAAAAAAATCGTCCGATCTGACAAGGAAACCTGATGATAGCTCCAGGAAAGCAGTTTTTTGTTTTTGTTTTCAAAGCAATTTCTGTAGTTTTTCTCCACTTGTCTATTGCACCATTTAGCTGAATGGTGATATACTCTGCCTCCAGCACACAGCAGGAACCTTATGTCTATAGATGTTTTATGCAGTCTTTTCTTTTTCATGTATCCTAGGGTGGTGTGCTTGAGGTGAATATTTTTTCCTCCTCTCTCCCCAAAAATGACATTAATAACAATATAAAAAGGAGGAAATTATACAAAAAAGAAGGTAGGAGTAGGATGGAGTGTGTCTGCATTTGATAAATGTCTTTTTCATTTCTAACACTTGAATTTTTAACATCTAATGTCTATTGTCCCTCAATATCTGCAGTCCTCTGAGCCCTGGGTGTATCAGAAGAGAGGGAAGAGCAGTTTGTGACCCCACATGTGAGGAGGTGAATTAATGGTGTTCTCTGAAATTACAGGTCATTTAAAATGCATTAATTACAAGAGATTTCTCAGTCTCTGCCATTGAAGATATCAAGCTGTATTTTCTTACCTGTAGCAGACGCTGATAGGGACACAGCTAAGTCAAGAAAGAAACTGAAAGTCAGTTCCAGGTTGGAAAACGCTGTATGTGTGTTTTTAAATAATGGCCATATAAAAGTCAAACTGCTGATCATGTTTCTGAACACAGAAGAAAAATCTGCTCCATTTGGTTTTAGTTTCAGTGTGCAAGGAGCAGCTCTGATTCATCAGTGTCAGTTCCATCACAAAGTGGAAGAAAAATGAGCAGGAGAAAAAACCAAAAATGAAATCCATTGCATGGGAATTGGAGTTGACATGAAAGGCAAGTGTCTTCATTTTGGGAGGAGTAGCCCAGATTCCTAGTAGCAGGGAAAGAAAAAAGTTAAACTGATTTAGGGTATAATTTTTCTGAATATATAATATATATCCTGCAGTCCTAGTAAATATAGGATTTTAGGATTTGATTATACTTACATGTAGAAATTTCTCGTGGTTAAAACAGTGTCTCGAGGAAAGATGGATGGTAACTCTTTCCCAGCCCAGCTTCTGCTCTGAATAAATGCGTGACTGTGATCCTTCTGGCTACTAGCAGTTTTACATATTAGGAGGCTGATAATTTTCCATGTGTTTGCTACATCTGGGATTTCATGCAACAAGTGCAGCACTGTGATAAGGATTTAAAAGCAGTAGATACATGTTAGGCACTTCTCCAACCATTTTTGTTCTCTGTCCAACTTTTCCAGATCAACCAGCTATATGACAGATCCTCAAAATTGCATCTATTTCCTTGAGGATCAGCAGGTGCCCTCCAAGCATGCCATGGGTATTTCAAGAGAGGTGTTAATAAGACTAATTTCCTAGGTAAACTGCTGTTCCAGGTTTATATATGCATTAGCACAAATTATTTTCCCCTTGGTAACTTCTAGTTTTCTATACATATTTTTTGATCCTTATTAAATTTAAGTCTGTGGTTGGGGATTGCAGGAGTCTGAAGAAGTATGAACAAGACTTTCAAGGTGATCTACTTGTGAGTTTGTGTTCCTTATTACCATTGCTGTAATGAATGAACAGGTGCCTCACAGAATCAGAAGTTGCACAAAGAGCAGTTTTTCATTTTTCTAAGATTGCATTGAAGATAAAGAAAGCCTATTGGTTTGTTTCCTTTCCCAAACCACTTGCATTTGGTCCTTCCTCACTTCCACTTTCTCTTCCCTGCCAAACTAGGTGGAGCAGAGGGAATGTGCAGTTTCTCAGTCATGCACAAAGCACTTCCAGGCTTGCCAGAGAGAGGAAGAAATTGGATGACATAGATGGAATTCTCTTTTGTTTGATTTCCTTCCTCTCATTGCTGCTGTCATGAACATGTGAAAATTACCTCTAGCAAAACACTTAAGCTGAGATATAATCTGCCAGGGGAATTTGGGCATACAGTACCTGCTTAAAATAACAATAAATTAGACAGTTGGATGCCTTAGTCTCAGTGCAGCTTTGAAAGTCTCTGGCTTTAAGTATAATTACAAATAAGATTTAAACAATGTCATTATTTATACAAGCTGGCTATGACTCATGAATTACATCTTTCTAAATTAATAAAAAGATTAATTTTCTCTTGTTTTCATTTCCATCATCTCCAATACCTTGCGGGGAAGAGCTTAAGGAATAAACTGCTTCTGGGGCCCCGGCTGAAAGCCATGGCAGTGCGGAGGCTGCTGAGGAATGCTGCAGCTCCCTTGTGGAGTGCATCCCTCCTGGGGGCACCTGGGTGCCTGTTCAGACCTGCACATGGATCTGCTGGCTTTGGGTGGCACTCGCAGCAGGGTGTTGGACTGAGTTGAAAGCGCCCTCGCTAGCTTGGCTTTGGCCTGTTTGAAAGCAGCTCTTTGTGCTGGGACAGCTCACCTGTGTATCTTGTCAGGTCCTGGTGGATTTACCTGCTGCCCTTATGTGCTCAAACATGTTCAGTGGCACCTGTGTCTGCACCACAGTGTGTTCTGCACTTCCCTCCAGAGCAACCTCCTCGTTCACCACACAGGGACTGATGTGAGCAGTGGTCGGCAGGTGCTCTACAGCCCAGCAAACCCCTCATGCACCAGGAGGGTGCTTGGAGCCAGGCATGGTTCCAGCCAGTGGCAGGAGCAGGATAAAATCTGTGGGACATGCCACACGTGGGCAAGATTTTAAGCCTGCTCTCCACCTCCAACATGCAAGCCCCACAGCTTGACATAGAGTTTCTGATATCCAACAATCACTTTTTCTGATTGTATCACTTTCGGTGCTCAGACTTTGCAGTACTTCCTGAATCCTCATTTACTCTAAATTTACTGGCCACACAAGCATTTTGCTATGCTATGCATTGCCTTCAATACCCAAACAGCACTGAGGCTGGTTTTCCCTTTGCTTCAGACTGGCACTATTCTTATTTCCTCCCCTATATATTATGCAGCATTCTAATGGGCATATGACTCAGGTGCTTCATTTTCTGCTTACTGTGTAACTCAAGAATAAATGAACAAAAGGATTGACATTTTTCCTGAAAGAAGTGTCTTTGATAGCAGTGACTGAAGTGCAGGACCAGTGTGTGGATTACTGACTATCCAGATTTAGGACTGAGTTGCCTTTTACTTATGAAATGGATCTTTTCTTTTTCTTCTCTCAGTGAGAAAGGAAGTTCACAGGACACCAGCAGGCTTCTTCATGAAAGCTCTGCCTTTAGTGTTCCATTTGGTGGCTAAGCATATTCTTCCTGACCCCATCTCTTCAGGTGTTTAGGTATTTCTCTGCAAAAGAAGAGTGTGGGTAGGCAGGGAAAGATTCTGTTTGCTTTATTTCAGTGTTAGTCCCTTGTGTGCAGCACCTGTGACTGATCTTGATTATCTCTGAATTTTTAACAGCTTTCTACTTCTTACATAACATCCTGAGATAAGGAATGGGAGTTAGGGACTACCCCAAAAGCCAACCACCACCAAAGTTATGTGGTGTTTATCTTACTAAATGACTGATAGTGTTGATTAACAGAAAAGAGAGTTGTAAGAGACAAGGGATAATGCACACATTTCCAAGTTTATAGATGCAGTGGAATAATACTGCTTCTGTATGGAGAGGAGGAGCTGCTGTGGCTGACTCTGAACCCGTAAGGCAGATGGCTGTTCTGAAACAGGAAAGTCACTATGGGAGAGAATGGGGAATAGAAAATAAAAGAACTTCAGCAATTCCAATAGATGGAGTCATGAATTGCAATGGAAGCAGTTTCTTTTAAACAGAGAGTGTTTTGTAAGTTGGTTTCTCTCTGGATTATTCATTATTTCCCTCCTCCCTAACTGTTTTAATCCATTGGCAATTTTGGCCACACTAGAAGGAAGACTTCTTCACGATACAATACTGCTGGAGGTTTCACAGACATTTGGAGCCAGGGAAAGGAGGGAGTCCCTGTAAGATGAGCTTAATGTTTATGAGATGTGAAAGAAACCACAAAGGCAAAAGATTTTAAATATCCACCACCTCTGAAAAAGCTTGGAGATTGCTGTCTCAAGCATAAAACCATAGAAAAACAGGGATCATTAGTTCTGCTTTTAGGAAATAACCTTTTGCTATAAACTTGCTGTGAACTGGCTTGTGGGACCTTGCCAAGGCTTTCTTTAAAAAATATGTGGGCTTCTCTGAGCCCTGTACTGTGGTTAACTCCTGATCTAGTGATTTGCTGTCCTGACTCCAAGGTGCACCTGTCATTAAGGAATTAATGCACATTTCATGAGCAGAAGCTGAACAAATTAGAGCCTTTTGCTGTTTATAGTTAAGGGGTGAAACTCCTTCTTTAGCTGTACTGCAGTGTCTCCTGAAACAAGTGCAGGCTATGTACTTTATTTCTTCTACTGCACTGTAAATTACCACAAATTAATGTGTAGGTGACTTGCTGACAGCAATTTTCAAAATTCTGACTCTTGAGAAATGTAGGGTTCAGTACCACCCTATTTTTTTTTTAAACCTGAAAATTTTGTATGCAAGGTGAAAGCAAGGAGTTTGTGTGTCCTGGAAAGAATGTGCAATTATTAATTTTTTCCCAGGTTCCTATACTTATCTTTTTTTTTAAGCAATTCATTACTTAATACCCCAAGGGATATTTAATGAAATTTGGTATCACAATGAAGTTAGAATTGGAACTGTATTTGTCACTGGATGATGCTGAATTTAGTTTGGTGTTCATTGAGGGGCTGCAGCATGTCCAGAGAAGGGCAATGGAGCTGGGGAAGGGTCTGGAGAGTCAGTCATATGAGGAATGGCTGAGGGAGCTGGGAAAGGGGCTCAGCCTGGAGAAAAGGAGGTTCAGGGGGGACCTTCTGGCTCTGCACAACTCCTGACAGGAGGACACAGCCAGGGGGGTCGGGCTGTGCTCCCAGAAAACAGGGACAGGAGGAGAGGGAACAGCATCAAGTTGCACCAGGGGAGACTCAGGTTGGACATCAGGAGGAATTTCCCCATGGAAAGGGTGGTCAGGGATTGGGAGGAGCTGCATAGGGAGGTGATGGAGTCCCCGTCCCTGAAAGTGTCCAAAGAATAACTGGATGTGGCACTCAGTGCTCTGGGCTGGGTGACAAGGTGGGAATCAGGCATAGGTTGGATTCCATGATCTGGGACGTCTTTTCCACCCTCAGTGATTCTGGGGTCTCTGGGATGCTCTCAGCATGCTGCAGGAGGAACAAGGGTTGGTCTCTGGCAGAGGAGGAAGGCAGCTCCAGGGGAGAGCAGCCCAGGCTGAGGCTTGGGGAAACTCTCGAGTCTTTCTGGGCTGTGCTGCTCAGTTAGGTGTGAGCTCAGATGTATCACTGTGCCTTTCCCTGTGTCCCTTTCCCATGTTGAAACAGGCAAAGATACTAATCTAAATGAGAAATACTTGGTACTTCCTGAGACAAAATCACTGTAGAAAAGATGTTTCCATTGCACAAGTTTTTGTTAAGTACCCAAGTGCTTGTTAATATAATTTCAGTGTAATGTTTCCCGCTATGACTATGCTCACAGTGGTGTGTTTAGCCACAGGAAATGTTTCCTTTTCTTCAGTCCTGGTCTTTCCTTCAGAGTGGCAGTAAACTTTTGGTTCCTTGTTTTGCCTCACAGCAGTAAAAACACAGGCAGGCCTGTCATATCACAGACAGTGGTTACTGTGAAATCAGACCTTCAGTCAAAGGCTTTTATGTCTGCAGTATCAGAAGCTCAGCAGCCTTTATCACTTACCCACCATCTACAAATAAAATTTGAACATGGAAAGTGATTAAAATGGGTCTGCTTTACCAACAGAGAAATAAAAGCTGGCCTAAATAAGACAGACTCTCCACTAATAACAGCAACAACAATGTTCCTGTCTGGTTTTTATTTGGGATGCACATCTTATAATTAATCTTCTTTCTCCTAATTTCCCTTTCATCTGGGGCTCTTCCAAGCACTTCATGAGAACATAATAACCAAGCCCAACTGTATCTGTGACACACATGATTATTGTTATTATCTTCATTAGGCTAATGCAGACTCTGAAATTCTGCAGGATCAAGTAACATGCCCAAGGTTAAATAGTGATGTAGTGTCAGGATTGAGAACAGAGCAGCCCTACCTCCTAATTCAGGGCTGAATTCAGGTTTTGCTCTGTCACCTAGGAGTGTGCATCACTGTCCTGTTACCACAGCCCTTCTCATGGAGGTCCTGTGGCAGGGCAGCTTGGGAAAATCAAAAACCTTGCTATGAAGGGTGTTTTAGCTCCAGAAACCACTGCAATTTGCACTGAATAAAACACTCTATTAAAAAACAGGACAAGCCCTTTGTGCTGTGAGGACTTCCTGGTCTGTAGCCACATGCCCACACCACTGACTCCTTGCAGGTCTGGAGAAGCCCTTGCTGTCATGCTTATTTTAGTGTCCCCTGTTCTCATCTTAGTACACACTCTCATGCAGGTATAAGGTTTTATTCACAGATTTTTGCTATATCAGCCATGGACCTATTGTGGAACATAGTAAATTCTTTACCAGATCATTTTAAGAAGTTAGACCGAGGCATTTAAATATCTCCTATGATAACTCCAGAGCTGGTTTCTTTTCTCTAATAGTGCTGTGGGTAAGCTGTGGGTTCCTTAACAAGCTTTTGTGCCCTACACAGATCTTTGAATACCTGTGTGCTCTTACTAATTACCTGTACAAAGGCACTTGCTTTGTCAGTGAGATGAATTTAAAGACATTTTGCTTAGAATAACTAATGGACAATTGGGCACCGTACTCAGTTGTGACTTGACACAGCTTGACCAGGACCCAGAATGAAATAAAAATACTCAGTGTGTTTCTGTGGGAGATAAAATGCCTGTGAGGAGTGTCACATTGCTTTGTGCCTAGGGAAAGGTGTTTTAATCTGAGGGAGATGTTGGAATGGGCAGTGACAGAAGGGCATTTCCACTCATACATAAATTAGAATATGCCCATGGTTAGAGCTCTGCAGTGGCTGCTTTAAACACTTGTGACAGAAAGCTCAGGATGGTTCCAGGAACCAAACATGGGCAGTGTGTAGGAATGTACCCCCATTCAGCCTCATCTGTGGGAAAAACATCTCCCTCAGAGCATGTGAGGATAAAACAGGACCTTTTGATTTATTTACATCATGCAGATAGTAGGATTCTTGCAGATCAGTGCACTTGTGGTGGGAGAGTTCCCCAACTGAATACCAGGATGGAGAGAAGGAGCAGGAGGAAGGGAATGTGTGTTGGATATGAGAAGCTGCTGTAGGGATCACAGTGCCCTCCAGATCAGGGTGGGTGAGGGGACCCCAAAAGTCCTAATTATGGTGCTCTAGAGAGAACAGGGAAGAGAGGTGGATGAAAGGAAGCATTGTGTTATGGTGGCCCTGGAGCAGCTTTATCCTCCCTTCCTATCCTTCCTCTTATGAACACAGGCTGAGAGAGTTGGGCTTGTTCAGCCTGAAGAAGAGCAGGCTCAGGGGAGACCTTAGTACCCCTTTCAGTGCCTAAAGGGGCTCCAAGAGAGCTGAAGAAGAACTTTGGACAAGGGCCTGGAGTGCCAGGACAAGGGGGAATGGCTTCCCACTGCCAGAGGGCAGGGATACATGGGGTATTGGGAAGGAATTCTCCCCTGTGAGGGTGGGGAGGCCCTGGCACAGGGTGCCCAGAGCAGCTGTGGCTGCCCCATCCCTGGAAGTGCCCAAAGCCAGCTTGGATGGGGCTTGGAGCAACCTGGTCTTGTGGAAGGTGTCCCTGCCCATGGCAGTGTTTTGGAACAAGATGAGCTTTAACATCCATTCCAACCTAAACCATTCCATGATTCTTTATGCAGGATGACAGACTAATGAACCTATCTGCCGTGTTCAGCAGCAGAGTCTTGGGGTTTAAAGCATATGTCTGAGAGTAAAAGGCTATTCTGGATTACTAAAGTTGGGGTAAGTATTTTTAGCTGAGTCCAAAAGCTTCTTCATGTGGAATTTTAAACAAGGTTTAAGTAGCTACTTGAAATAGTGGGGCTTTGGGTTCCTTTACAGATTTCCCATTGTCTTAAAAAAGGGTGGCAGCACTAAGTTTGTATCACAGTTTTATCCAGGTTTTAATCTGTGGACGAGATGCTATGGACAATTCCAGCTTTTCCTGTTTGTGCACTTAAAGCCTCATGAGCCTGTCCTGATCTAGGTCACAGAGGGAGATTTGTGTAGTGGACATTAGCATTGCACAGTCTCTTGTGAAAATCAGTGTGCAGGAGCACTGAAGATGTGCTCTTGCACCCTTGTACTGGCATGAAGTTGATAACAAGAGCTCTTTGTTAGCCCAGGACCATGACAGTAGATGTTTCATTCTTTGAGAAATCTGACAGTCATGCTCTGCAGAAACCTGCCTGGAATGTGCCTGACATTCCCTGATGGGCTGCTTTGCTCCTGGCTGCTGCTCTTCTGCAGATCACTCTGTACAAGGTACCTCTGCATCTGGCATCTCCCTTGCATTCTGTAAAACAGTCTTTGTGGTAAAAAAAGAATAGGAAGCTCCTTACAATTACATACAATATACCAATGTGCCCTGGACAGCTTGTGATGTTCTGAAATAGCTGCGAGGCACTGCCAAGCAGAAGCAAAATGCAAATGAGAGAGGAGATGCAGTCACTTGGAAGTATGTCCAATCTGAGTGCACATTTCTACAGATTTGATAGAAATCTTCTTAACTGGAGAAATTAGCTGTCATCTGCTGTAAATCATCAGTCACTAATTACCCCAGTTGTTCATTCCATCTCCTGTGTTACAGAAATGTTCATAGCTGTAGGAGAAAAGGAAGTGGGTAAAAAGCCCTCACTTGCTAGAGTGTGGAACTAGAGAACATTGAGGCTTTCTTCCTTTCACCTTCACAACCTTGAGATTTACATTTTTTTGTCTCTCTGATTTTTTTTTTAGTTTAACAGTTTGAATTTAATTTTATTATTTTGAAATAAAATCAATGAGCTCCAGACACACAGCTGCTTGTACATAGAAGTGCACATAATAGCCCATGCTTTTTGGTGGGATTTGTGTTCCCAACCTGCCTGAAAACCTCAAATCCATCAGGTGATGTGTCAGAAGGTGTAACAGAGCAAGTTCTCATGGTCTGTGTGAGTGAGGTGGCAGCAAAGTGGTTGTGCTTGCTTAGACTTGGGTTTGGAACTGTTGACCTCATGCCATGCACACTATTAGTTCTCAGTTTAGTGCTGGTAAAATATTTGCATGTGCTTTGACTGGTTCCAAGTCATTAATACCCACCTATTTACTTGATAAGGTAGTATCAAGCATTCAGTAGAATATGGTAATATGCTTCAAATGTATTTGGTTAAAATATTTACTTTTATAAAAGTAAAGGCATCAAACTGATTCTGAGAATAAGAGCCCAATCATTAGGTATTGTCTCTGAAACTCATAAATGCCTCTTTCCTTTCATGATTTTATCTAGTCAGAAAACCATGAGGTTACAATTGTGAAGTCTATAACCACATCCATACAAAGACAGCAAAAATCTCCAAAATCTCTCCAAAAAAGAGATTTTGTAGATACTTATTTTAATTTCCTTGCAATTTGTGGCTCATGCCAGTTTCCTGACTCATTGTCACCCCAGTATGGTGATAAGCCAAGTTTTCCAATAAGGAAAACAAGGGAGCAGTGAGTCACTGACTGAATTCATATGCACTTGATTTGCTCTATCATTATCCATACTGGTTTTATTTATTTTAATTAGTTCATATACAAAGTCTCTGAGATATGTTTCACTGCATGAATTAGCTCAACTTGTTAGTCTTGTCTAAAGATTAGAAAGGCAGAAGACAAGTAGGGCTTCTGGTGGCAGGTCCAATTTTTTCTGCCACAGAGTCCACAAGGAGAATGTGAATTGGGGGAGTATCTGAATTTTCTGAGATTTGAATAATTGAAATAATAACGTTATTTTTTGAGGCTTTCCTCTTTGATGTGAAAATCTGGTGAGGCTGCTGCTTAGATCTAAAATGTCCCAAGAGTAGTTTTTTTTCCTCTGGTAAAGATTGTGTTTCATTCTGTGTTTGCATTAGATAAAAAACCCCAGAAACTGGGTCTAAACTGAATTCCGAGCTGGAGATGCTGGGTGTGGGAGAAAGCATTGGCTGAAAGCTGTTCATGGTTCCTATCCTTTCAGATGACTAATATAAACCTCAGCTACTACTTCAGTTTCTGTTGGTTTTTCAGATTTGTAAAAGGTTCTGATTTTTCCCATTCCACATAAAGGAACTGTTCCAAGTCTCAATGAATAAGTTTGGTTTTAAGTTCAGGTCTAGGTGCCAATTCATTTTAGTCTGTCCTTTGAGCCAAATCCTGTCACTTATCTCTAATTGAAGTCTTCCCTTGGCTTGTGGGAGCTGCCAGGCTGATTATATAGGCTAAGCAGGAGTCTGCAAGTGAGATGAGGCAGGGGTGAAATGAGGGATCTCCTTGTAGGAAGCTGTGTCCCAGGTGGAGAGGACAGTGAAGTGGCACTGTGAACTACTCCTCAGATTTGGCCCATGTCATTTTTAAGTCTTACTGCTGAGAGCTTTTGTTGAAATGGGTCACAAATGGAAAATGTTCCATGTTTTGGAATTTATTTAAGCTCTTTGTTTCATGCTGGCCAAGTATCCCATATTCCCTATTTGACAAGGACATCCTTCCCAGCCATAGTCCTGGGAACAGACATACACTGTAATTAAGGACATGAAGGATTTGATTAGGGTGTGGGTTTACCAATGAGGCACCCAGCATTTGGCAGCCATGCTCGCATTCAAACTCCTATTTGTTTTGTTTTGGGTTTTTTTTAAATCCCAACAAGACTGGCTATCCTGTGCTGCCTTCCCCAGACGCCCTGACCCTGTGTTAATTATGCCTTGTGCTAATCGATTCTCCACCTGATGAACTTTTTTTTCTCCTCCCAGTCTTCCAGGCAATTTTGTGCTCAGATTTTGCATACCACATTACAGTGGAGTTGGAGCTGTGTTAGAGAAACCATCATTTATTACTGCCAGAGCAAGAAGTTGCTTTTTTAATGTACGTCTTCTCCATGTTCTTGATTAATCACATTCCTTTTTTTTTTTTTTTCCCTGATGCTTAATTACTTGTTACATGCTATGCAGGTAAGCCAATAGTAGCCTTTGGGAATGAATGAATAAATGAATAGCTCAGATACTTCCCTACTGATACTATAATAAGGACAAAAACATTGAATGGAAAAAGTGAGTGTGACAGGTGGTGTGAGTCTCTGAGGATAACATTGGTTTTGATTCAGAACAGGAATGTCACCTCAGATAGGCATTTCTATTTAATTCCCCAAGCAGTAGTATGTGCTTTGCAGAGCTCACAGCACCTGTCCTTCCAAAAACCCACTGCAAATGCTGCTTGGAGTGAACAGCAATTCCTCTGCTGTGTCCTGACAGTCCAGCACCATCATGTGGGACAAACCTCCACCTCATCACCTTCTGCAGGTAGTGGGAGGCTCTCAGTGCCTGTGAAGGCTGTGAACTCTCACACTTCTCTGAGGTTCTGTTAGGAAGTGGCTGGAGCTTTGTCAGGGGAACTTTATGCTGGATATCAGGAGAGCCTTCTTTCCCCAGAGGGTGCTGGGCACTGCCCAGGCTCCCCAGGGAATGGGCACAGCCCTGAGGCTGCCAGAGCTCCAGGAGCATTGGGATACCGCTCCCAGGGATGCCCAGGGTGGGATTGTTGGGGTGTCTGTGCAGGGACAGGAGCTAGACTGGATGATCCCTGTGGGTTCCTTCCAGCTCAGGACATTCTCTGATTCTAGTCTGATTTTTAAGCAACTGTTTCATGTCCTGTGAATGATATCAGGATCCTGGCTCACTATGATCTTCAGCTCAAGCTGCTGTGATTGTCTCTTCCCAGCACTCTATTACTCAAAGGATGCTGCTGTGGGTGTTGGCAGTTGCTTTTCAGTGCTTTCTAGGTCACAAGTTTCATGCATTCCAGTGTGAGCAGATCTTAGGAAACCCTTGTTTTGATTTGTCTAATTGCTGGGTTTGTTTTGTTTGTTTCTTTTTAATCCTGCAGCATTATTTCGAAACCAAAGACTGTTTCACCAGTGTGTATTGTCATGTCATGCAACAGTGGAAACTAGTTTTGCAGAAGGAAAGTTGGTGTTTATGTCCTAAGGAAGCTCCTGTCAATGTTTTCAAGCCAGATGTCACCAGGCGTTTATCAGTACTTGAAGAGCAGGCAGGGAATGCTTTCATGGCAATCCAAAGAAGGTAATACTGCATTTATATTCCAGACTTGCTAGTTCTGGCAGCAGTGGGAATTTATCTTGAGGTACAAATATCAGTAGGGCTACCATGGTGGTTTTCTGCAGCTGAATATTTAAATAGGACTCAAATTGTGACGCTGGTGTTTAATAGCTGGTGGGTGGCTGAGCTGAAGCAGCTCGTTTGAAGCTCAGGCATCGGTGTGTGAACTGCTGCTACACCTTGGGGTTGCAGTGAAGATACAATCACAGAGACTTCAGAATAAACTTCTCTCCACCTAACCTTTTCACATGTCTCTGAAGAGGCAGGTGTGTTGCACCACTCCTCTGCCTCCTTAATGCTTTATTTGAAGGAGGTTGAATATGGCTGCAGGCATGAGGAAGAGCCTGATGGGAGGAAGGTGGTTTGTGTCTTTAATGGATAGAAGGCCAGGGCTTGGCTACCCCTGCTTAGCTACCTCCCTCTGAGGAAGCTGGTCCTGGAAGTACCAGGGACCACAGTCTGGGAAGAAAATGCCTTTGTAAGGAAGAGAGGTAGGTAGTAAGAGGTAATAGAAGAAACAGTATTGTCAGTACAGAGTCTGTGCTGGCTCTCAGGGAGTTGAGAGTGTCAATCTGGGTTCCCTAAAGAGAGGTCCAGACCTGCAGTGGGGCAGGAGGGAGAGTGCTAGGGACACACATCCTGTATCCTGTGGAAAACCATGTGCTGGTTCCTTTCAAGCACCATCCTTTTTCCTCATTAAAAAATGCCTTTAGAAATGAACATGCTTTCTTAAGTAGTTATGTTGGCCAGTGGTGTTGCAGTATTTAACACAGTATTTAAAGAATGTGAGCTGCAAACCTGTGCCTTTGCTTCTATAGCTCTGCACTCTGTGCACAGACCAACTCTACGTTTTGCACCTGCCTTGGAAGCAGTTTGAAAGCAAATCATGATGTTTTGTTTTTGTGACTGTAAAATGGGGCTGTCCCAGGGAAGCTCTAATGTGTTTTTGCTTTGAAATTGTCATTTCACTGTGGTTTAGCTAATGGACACTGTTTCTTATCATGGCAATGTATACAGGCAGCAGTATTTGGTGAAGAGCCCAAGTAGAATCCTGCAGCTTTTGATTTGTTGTAGCTCAGATCAGGGACACAAAACCTATTTAGGCAAGCAGCTTGCCTCATGCCTCATCTGGACCACCTACCTTTCTGTTTGAAGTGTGAACCACACGCTTCCTGGAAAATTCGGCTTTCCCAAAGTATTTCCCCTAAAACAGAGATAACCAGGGCAATTAAATGTGGATTTGCATTCCAAAAGCCTCAGAATCAGGTCTTTTACAATCACTGTTTGTGAAGTGATCAGTAAAAATATCATCGGTACCCTAGAAACCCTCTGAGTGAATGAGGTCAGGCATGTCCCTCCTTATCTGTAGCACTCCATGACCTTTTATCCTCCAAATTGCTCCTCAAAGTCCTCTTCATGCCCAGTGCCCACAAAAGGCTGATAGCTGCCTTGGTGTCTGTCAGGTTCTTAGACATTAGGCCTGGTAAAAGTCCCCTAGAGATGGCTGCAGTAACCAGTCTTTGCTCTTCTGTCTGGGTTCCCAGTAACTCCTGTCCCTGTGCCCATCTTGATCAGCACTCCTTGGCTGGGTGCTGCCTGTGTTTCATCTCATTGAGTTCCAGATCTACATCAGCATTAACAGTGTCTGGTTCAGCTGCTGAGATGCTTTGGGAGATTGGCACCATGTTTCCTGTACGTTTGCTCAGCCCTGAAAAGACAGAATGTGCTTAAGAAATAATAGGTGAGAGAACACAAACTGCCATGTAATCATACACAAGTTCCAAATGGCCAGCAGCCCTCCAGAGAGGCTCTCAGGAAGGCTGGTGCCTGCTGGCTGCTCTTGGCTATTTGAGATCCTCCTGGGTCATAGGTATGAGCTTTAATCCAAGAAAGACCTTGCCAGCCACGTGTGGTGTCTTCACCTCTCGGATTGCATCAGGTGCTGTGAGACACAGCACTGCAAGCAATGTGGTCATTGTCTGGAGCCTGGCTCCAGCTCTCTCCCTTCCCATCATCTAGAAGCAGAAGGGAAAGTCAAAAGCTCTATCATTTTCCTGTATTCTCCCCTGGTCTATCATTGCTTAATTGTATCCCTAAATCTTATTAAATTCTGACGTGAGTCATTGCCAGAGTGAGGTGGAAGCAGAGCTGAGTGAATTCATGAGAGGAGGAGTGTCTTCCCAGGTGAGTGGCTGAGCAAGAAAACTCCCACAGCAGACAACTACTATCACTTCACAGGTGTGTTGCATCATCTGCCCACTGTTGCCTCTAATTTAATGCTCTAAACCCAAATCAAAACACCTGCAGTCCAAAGAGAATATAAAATAACTTGGAGTAGGAAATCCATGCCATTTAGACATGCAGATCTCTCTTAATCATCTGAGACCTCCTTCCAAGGTCACACAGGACTTATAATTGTGGTTCTGCATTGTCCTGTTCCTCTGTGGAGAGTCCTATTGACTCTCCACAGAACCCCCTTTCCTCTCCACCACCAGGACAAAATTGTAGGATTAATCCAAGTGTCTGCATGTCTGTGTCCAAAATGTATTTAATTTGTGGCTACAGGAGTTCAAGGTTATAAAACTCATGGTCTGTGGGATGGTGAAACCACTGTCACCAGACAAATATCTTGTCACAAACTGGAAACTCTCCTCTGCTTTTTTGCTTAGGCACCATTATGTTCCCCTCTACTTTCTGTTCTGGTTTCTGATGCAAATCCATAAATTTGTTTTCCATCACATCCCAGGCTCCTGCTTCTCACAGCTTTTAGAAGTTTAATGTACCTCTTTGGCATTCTTTCATGGCTGGGAATATGTTGCTGAAGGTAGGAGAGCCACCTTTCAGGCTGCTGGATGGAGCTCCTGACATGTGTGTGTATTCCCTCGTGAAATATATTCCATCTAGTCCAACCCCCTGCTCAGCTGCAAGCAATGAGTAGGATATTTCATTTCTGTGCAGCATGACTGAGTGATGATAGAAGAGCATGAGAAACTATTGTACTCAGTATTTCCCCCTTCTTCCACACTGTTCTTGGGGATGTTGATGAGTTCATTGTCCCTAAAATTGGGATTATAGTGCCCAGGAGTTGTTTTGACTTGTTGAGCTTTGCCTGATGTGGGCAATCTGGGACCAAGCAGTACTGGAGCACAAAGTGCTCAGAGCTGGTTAAGCTCAGTGAGGTTTCTAAGTTGGGTGGCATGAGAAACTTTTTTTTTTTTTTTGTGGAAGGGTGGAACACCAAGGGGAGCAGGTAAGTCAGCTACACCACGGAGGGGTTTGCTAGGCAAATGCAAATTTATTTTTGTTCATCAGTTGCTGCCTGGATGATGGTATCTCAGTTGTTAATGGAGAAAACTAGGGAAGCACAGTCAAGAAATGCCAGGGCACTTTGTAAATGGAGTTTAATCTGCCATCCAAGAGAAAGCAAAGAAATTCCTGTTGAAATTGTAGTAGACGGCAATGTTCCAAAGGAAAAGAAAGTCCAGGGGAAGACTGTGTCAGAATGGATGTAATCAGGCACTTAATACTTCAGAAAAGTATAGAATCACAGAATAATTGAGGTCAGAAGTGACCTCTGGAGGTCAACTAATCCAAGTCCTCTGCTCAAAGCAGGGTCAGCTAGAGCAGGTTGCACAGGAGTGTGTCCTGTTGGGTTTTGAATATCTCCAGGGATGGGGAACCCACAACCTCTCTGATGTCCAAGCTTGACCTCCCTGACAGTAAAAATTCATTTCCTGATGTTTAAATGGACTTTCCCAGATGTCAGTTGTTGCCCTTTGCCTCTTTAACTGGGCACCAGTGTGAAGAGCCTGGCTCTGCATCTGCCCACTTTTATCAGTAATGACATACATTAATGAGGTTCACACCCTTCTCCACCCTCAGTCTTCTTGTTTGGGGCTAAACAGTCTGATGAGAGAATAGGAAAGTGGGAGTTGTTGCAGGAGGTTGAACTAATGTTTCTGGACAGGTATTGAGGCCTAAAGCCCACCTGAATGCTGTCCTGAGTAAATAGTGATATACAAATAGTACAGAATTTCTCAAATGAGCTTTCTTGTTTTTTCTTTCCTTCTCTCCATCTTCTTCTTTTCCTTTCATATCTTTAATTTATGACTGTTCCCTTGGCATTGTCCCAGATGTTTTCTGGGAATAGTTATCTCTGGGTCTTTTATCTCTCTGTGTTTGTCATTTAGTGTAATCTTGGCAGTCCCAAAAGCTAGGACATTTATGGTGAGTGATTCAGGTTGGTGCTCAGTTGATTTCTGTAACCTGCAGAGATGAGAAGAATGACTTTGGATAAAGCCTTGGATCAGAATTTGAGCTGGAGGTGAACTTCTGTGGATGTTTAGTGTAGTTAGAGAATTGTTTTCTTGTTTTTAGAAAAGAAACTTGCATATCCTCAGGTTTGAGGAAGACGGTAGATGAAATAAGGAAGTCCCAGATCTAAAGAGAGCAACAGCCTCAATTCCAGACCTAGGAAGTCAGATGCTGGTTATTTAGACCACTGACAAAGATTCAGGCCTATGGATTTTCGTCTGAGACCACTGGACCATGTGGAGCTTTGCAAACCTGTGTTCCCCCAAATGAGCTATTAATGCTCTGCTGTGGGTTTTCATATTTTTGTTGGTTACAAGAACATGGCTGTCCCATATACCTGATGTTACGTGTGTCAAAATGTTTGGTACAAAAATGTTAAATCTAGTTGAATGTGTAAATACTTCAAAACCTGTTATTTTTTCTTGTGCCAATTAGTATATTGGGTTCAAGGTAGACAGAAGATTTGGTTCTGCTTGTAGTTGCTTTAAATCTGAGCATCTGGTCACTTACCCACCTTTACTAAGGTATTTTAAATATATTTGTTATATTGGCTTTGAAAGTAGAAACTCCCCAGAACTAGTTAAATATGAAACCTTTCATCATTGCTATCAATCTGTCATATCTCCTCCCAGAAGAGACTTGTTAAAACTTGTCTTGGATTCAATCTGTCTTGTCAAACTATTTGAAGCACCTTAGGTGCAGTATCAGTTTCCCTGTATTTCTGTGAAATAACAGAAGTAAGAGGTCTGGATTATGAAAAAAAAAACCCACACAAAAAGAAAACCTGATCTTATTTAAGTAGAAAGAAAAGACCAGTTACCATTCATGAGGATTTAATTCCCAGGCTCATTATATGATATTGCATCTGCCTACTTCTGCTTTTATTGTAGTAGCCCAAAATTACTGAGAGTGCATGTATAGGGAAAAAAAATACAACCTTTAGAAGTTATGTGTTAAAACTGGAATTTGAAACTTTGCTGATGCATCACAAAAGGTTTGAGTTGAATACTTATCAAAGTCTGAAGGCACTGAGCATATTCTCTGTTTTCCTTGTAGGTGTGTTACTAGACATCCAGCAGCACTTTGGAGTCAAAGACAGTGGGGCTGGCTTGCTGCAGACAGGTAAGAAAGTGTTTCTTCTCTCACTGCTCTTTGTAACATTCCATTTGTCTGGTGGGTGCCTACAGATTTCTTCATTATGATGCATGGGCATACCGGTTGTGAAATCTACTCTTAGAAAGGTGAATAAATACACTCCTAATGGGAAGCTAAATGAACATGAGGGGTTTTTTAGCCTTGATTTGATGTTGGGCAGGAGATTGGGTCTCAGAATTACTTGAGTGTAGAATGGACCAAATGCAAATGAACCTAATTATTTTATTTACAAGAGCTAAATTCAAACAGGAGATGATTCCTTCCCCTAGATTAGAAAACTCATGATAAACCAACACAAGGATCTTGTTCACTTCTTTAGGTTGGTAATAAGTGTGATGTATTTTGCCCTTCAAGTGCCTGACAGAGAATCTGCTGAATGGACAGTCCCTGGGAGCATGGTGTGGCATGAAAATGTGAAACTCACTGGGGCAAGAACCTGAGGATGAAAGCTGTAGGCAAGGCTAACAACTACTGCATCCATGAGAACTCATGGATTAACAACAGCCCTGGAATTCTGCTGTTAGCTTCCAGCCTTTCTCTTGTTGTGTAAAGAAAGATTATTGCAATTGTGATGTCCTTTTAATGGAGCAGGCATTTTCATGTCTCGGACATCTTTAGGCAGAGCTGAACAAGCCCAGGAGAACCTCAGCTTCTCTGGCCCCTTGTCCTGAGGGGGCTTAGAGGAGGGCCTGTATCAGTGAGCTGCACAGGGTGACATTGAGTGCCAGTCTCATGCAGACACCACAGCACATTTGATCCTCATGGAGAGTTGAAAGGAGTAGCAGTATTTTTAAGAAATGCAGTATTTTAAGAAAACAGTCTGCTTTGAAAAGCTCCTACAGAACTATTAATTAGAGTCACAGATTTGTGGTGCTGTAGCTGTCTTGTCACTGTCATCTGTCTGAGGGAACCACGCTGGAATTATATCTCTGAAAAAGTGAGAATTCTGTTAGGTTTTGAAATAGTGTGCCAGCATGACATGTTTTCCTATGCTGTCATGGTGGATACCAAACACCTGTCAGGAGCTTGTCTGTGAAATTGTG
>VYZP01029564.1:0-29986 GCA_013400635.1 Hypocryptadius cinnamomeus
GGGAGCCTGGGCAGTGCCCAGCACCCTCTGTTCTGGAGAAGAACCTTTTCCTAATGCCCAATCTGGACTTCCCCTGGCACAGCTCCACTCCATCTCCTCGTGCCTGGTGCCCAGAGGAGGAACCAGCACCTCTGCTCTGCCCTCCCCTGGAAGGAAGGTGCAGAACTGGCACGAGGCCATCCCCACATTTCACAGGGACAAAAACAAAAATCAGGGCAAAGCTGGACACCAGACCAACAGACAGCTGAAACCACAAGGACCTTGGGATGTGAAGGTCAGTGAGAAGGGAGCAGGAGCCCAGGAGAGGGGCTGGTGGGTACCTGCAGGTTCTCAATGCAGAACTGGTGGCCGTACATGTCGATGGCCGACAGGAAGATGGACTCCACCTGGTTGTGGCGCAGCTCGTAGGAGGGCAGGTGGGAAGCAATGAGAACCTGGGGAAACACAGGCAATGTCAGAGGAAGGAGCCAGGCAGGGCCATCAGCAGGGGGCTGTCACCCCCAGGCAGCAGCAGCCTGCTCCATCCCTGGGGAGGCAGCCAGACCCTCCCGTGCTCTGCACGCCCTCTCCCCTCCCCGGCCTCATTTGTGTGTCTGCTCCGTTTGTGTTATTGGCAATTCCCCACGGAGCAAGGGAACAGCTTCAATCAAGTTCCATCAGTGCATGTGATTTAGCAGTGCAGAGCTGCCAGTCCTGGGGATTGCCTGCCCAGCTGTTAATTGGGAAGCAGAGCTGGCAGGGAGCAGCTGTGGGGAGGCCCACGCCGGAGCCACGCTCTGCTCCTGGCCAGGGGAGGGAACAGCCACCAGTGCCAGGTATTAAAGCCCAATGTGAAGGATGCAGAGGTAGGAAATGGAAGCAGCTTGCAGGGAGAATGAAGTGGAAGAGCAACACAAGGGCTGCAGCACCATCCTCAGCTGCTGTGGGGAGGTTCAATAGCGGAACGGTTCAAGGACACAAACACAATCCTGGAGGAAACAGAAGGTCACTGAGCAGCTTCAAACACCGTGTTCATCTTCAACAGCCAAGCTTTGAAATAAAAGGAGAGACTCCCAAAGTGTGAGCTTTCCTGCTTTAGGCTGGAGATGGGGAGTGTGCAGAGAGAGCAGCGATCACACTCTGGGGTCAGTGCTATCAGGAAACCTCTCACCCCTTCCCAGCAACAGAGGGAGGGTTCAATGAACTGCTGAAGGGGAAGCTCACAACAATATCTGGGTGCCTATGTGACATTCAAATCAGTTCTGTAGCAGACTCTTGGAATTTGCAGTATCCAGAGTTTTTCCAATTATTTCCAGGTTAGAACAAAATTGACAAAGCGCAACTCAAAGATGGAAGGAGCCCTGCAAAAGGGCAGCATCATTCTTCGTGGTAATTCCTTAGCAGCTGCAAAGAACAGCTGGTTCTTGTGCAAATGGCTCTCTCTCCCTGTTCTCTGCACACACGGATCCACAACTGTAAGGCAGCTGAGGAACCAGGAGAGCCCATCCATGCTGTTCCTGCACAATCCCGGCAGCCTGTGCTGGTCAGGTTTGCAGATGACAAAACCACCAAAAACCACAGTGGCCACACATTTCCACTTCCTCCATCACACAAACCATGGGCTACTCACAGTTAACTCCTGTGTGAGCCAGACAAAACTTTTTGGAGGAGCAGGGACAAAGGAATGCAAGTTAAATTTAAATATTACAGTGATTGGGAATGCACCGCAGTCATCCACAGTTAATCACTGTTAATTAGCTTCACTGTCAAAGTGCTGCTCACAGGAACCTACTCTCCCGTTTGCACAGTGATCAAAACAAACTTCAGGAGCTGTGGGTTTCCCAAGGGCTGGCTGCAGGCTCAGCAGCCTGGGCAGGGCTGGGCAGGGAGCCTCACCTGCCGCGCTCGCAGGGCCACCTTGGCGTTGGTCGTCTTGCTGAGCTGGGTCAGCTCTGTCAGGATATTGATCAGCTCGTCTGTCAGGGTGGGGTCACGGCCACACAGCTGGTCCTGGGAACAGAGACAACAAGAAATGCTTGGAAGAGAGGGAAAACATCATCTGTGCTCCCCCAAAGGAGTTTGAACCTGGAATGCAAACACACACCCAGGGCTGGACCACACCATCCCCAGCAGTCCTGACCTGAATGATCCTGGAATTCTGTGCTGACAAGGACACAAATATTCAGCTTTCAACAATTTTACACACATAAATAAAAGGTGAAAGAAGGCACAGGCACCATCTCCCATTCTCCTATTTGTAGCACATGTTTTGGCACCCAAACACATGAGAAACGCTGACTTCCCAGAGAGACTCAGAAAACCTTTTCCCATTACCCAGCTTCAGGTTTGTACCAGTGCAAAATTCAAAGAGCTTAAATTGTAGCCAGACACCTTGTGGAACATGTAAAGGTCAGCAAACCTTCCCCATGAAGGGTGACCAGAGTTACACTGCCAGAGAACCTCCCGACACCCACCTACACAAACACCTCAAACCTCAGAAGTCCCCACAACTCCACAACCACAAACCACCCAAGCTTTGTGCAGTTTCAGCCAACACCAGAAAAAGGATCTGTCATTGCTCTGACAAGGCTAAGCAAAGCTAACTAAACCCATGAATAATGTTCTGTATTTCCTGCCATGGTACTGCACTGACTCCACAATATTTCTTCTAACCAGAGAATCCTGGATCTGAGGAAATCCACAAGCTTACCTTACTGCCTAAATTAGCTGGATAAAACAACAAAGCTGAAGAGCATAAACTTCCAGTGTTAATGCTGTTCCAAAACTCTTCTGAATTCATCCATTAAAAAAAATGCCAACAGTAAAGACTTTCTTCCAAAAATAGTTTCAATTCCCATGAATAATCCGACAGTCTTCAACACTTCTTGTGAGCTTCTTCCCTCCCATCCTAAAGATGGAAACCCTCTAGGAGACTCTAATGTGATTCTTCCACACAGCACTTAACAGCTTGTCTTGATAAATTAATCATAGGAGGGAAATGTGAGATGAAACAGGGATTTGCCACAAGAAAGAGATGGTGCCTAAAAGTTTAAAGAGATCTTAAACACCTACAGACCAGAACAGGCCATCTGAAGAGCCAAAAAATAGAAAAGGATAAGGGAAACCTCTGTGCAGCAGGTGGGATTGACAAACCTGCCAGGGAAAATAAATTAAAAACCAAAGCCAAATAATACAAGTCCCATAGAGTGAATAACTGCACAACAGCTCATGCTCCATGAGATTCCAAGGCTCAGCAGATTCCCCTCACACTGCTCTTGATCCCCTCCTCTCCAGGCACGATGGCACCTCTAGGAATGATGACACAGCTCTCCCAGGGAGACAGACCATACCAAACCACGGAGAAAACATCTGAGAAAACATCTGAGCTCCTAACTCTGATCAGACTGCTGGCCCCTCCTGGCTGGTCCTGGGCCACCAAACACGAGTGTGATTGCTCCCAAAGGAAATTCTGTGCATTTATCTACCCCAGGACACTGTGGGGACAGTGAGTAACTCAGGAACTGCTGGGTTTGAAACACAAACTCCTGGGTGGGGTTGTGCTGCTGCTGCAGGGAACAGAAATCCCACAGGACAGGGGCCCCTGCCATGCCACCAGCCACTCCGTCCTGCTCAGGCCTGGACGTGCATAAGCTAAGCACAGAAAATGAACACACACCAACAAATCACACCATATTTCAACAGATGTGTGAAGGATGAAGCAGTTCCCACCCTGCCTTCAGTGCCTGCTGGCTAAAAAAGGTGAGTGATGGCAGCACAACACCATTACTAAAGGCATCCTCGGAGCCCCTGGTTAATAATGGATTCCTGGATCCATCAATAACAGCCCCACAGGCAGAGAGGCTGCCCTGAGCCCACCCCACACAAACAGCTTGGACCCCACAAAACACCACAGCTGTCACCAGGGTCACACCAAACACCACAGCACGTGAAGAGCCACGAGCTGGGACAGGAGTGATGGTCTTTTGGTTCATGGAGAGCCTGGAAGCTCAGGGACACCCAGCTGTGCCCAGGGTGACCACGGGGTCCCTCCTGAGCTCCTGCTCCCACTGCAGAGGAGAAATCCCTGTGCCCCCCGTGAGCCTTGGATAACCAGGAGTGGCTCTTCCACCAAGGTCTCCCTGGTGTTCCAGGCTCTGGCATCCTGGGATGTTGGCCTTTACTTGAGCAGAACCAACTGGCAGTGATGGTGGGAAGAATGACCCAAAAGCAAGGGACAAGGGACGCTCTCTGGGGCTCTCTGAGGCCTCCCCACACACCCCTCACACAGCCAACACCAAGAGCCAGCGAGGTGACAAACCAGAGCAAAAGTTCCAGTCCTGTTTCAGCAAAGGAACGATCAGGATGACAACAGCCACCTAAAGGCAGGGCTGGCTCTGCCTGCACTGATTGGCACAGGCAGCAGCAAAGCCTCAGCCCAGCTCCCTGACAAGGGCTAACGCCTCGCCGGCACCCCCGTGTAATTACACACTTGAGTGACTGGACTCTGAAGAAAATTGAAGGCCTGAGCTGTGAACAGCTGCCATTTTCTCTCTCCATCACGCCAGCGTGATTACTTGAGAAATGAACAGCCCCGGCTCAAAGCTACTCCAGAATTCTCAGAGGAAATATGGCTCCGTGTTCAAATAATGAGATTCTTAAGGCAAGCGTTACTTACAATCACACCACACACCAAAAAGGGAAAGGGGGGAAAAAAAGGGGAAAAAGGAGAGCCAGGAAGAAAGAACACCAGCATCCTTACATCTTACAAATGAGAATTTAAGAAACCCAGCTTCGGTCTAGGAAAATTATGACATTGTTTTTGCTTTGGAGAGTTATTTCGTGGATGGCTACTTTGGATGTGTTTTTGGCAGTAACAGATCACAATATGGCTGTAAAATAAAAGACAAAAGAGAGGAAGAGAGAGAGAAAGAGAAAGAGAAAAAGAGAGAGAAAGAGAGAGAGAGAGAGAAAGAGAGAGAGAGAGAAAAGAAAGAGAGAAAGAGATTGAGAGAAAGAGAGAAAAAAAGAAAGACAGAAAGAGAGAAAAGAAAAATAAAGACAGAAAAAAGCAGCAGACACTCACAATGAGCATTGTAACCAGCAGGTTCTTCTTGGTGACCTGGGCGTGGGAGAAGATGTAGTTCAGCACCGCGTTCATGTCACTCTTGTTCTCCTCACGAAGGGTGAAGACACACTTGTCATAGTGACCTGCAGGCAGAAAAGCACATTTCTTTTCCAGTCTTCACACCTCTGTGGCAAGGATTGCAAGTTACTAGATGTGTCTTTATTTTTATATGTGTGTTTTTTGAGGATCTCCTTGGCTTGAAGGGAGCTGACAATGGAGATGGAGAGAGACTATTTACAAGGGATGGAGTGACAGGACAAGGGGGAATGGCTTCACACTGACAGGGAGCAGGGTTAGGTTGGGTATTTGAAAAAAATTCCTGCCTGTGAGGGTGGGCAGGCCCTGGCACAGGGTGCCCAGAGAAGCTGTGGCTGTCCCTGGATCCCTGGAAGTGTCCAAGGCCAGGCTGGACAGGGCTTGGAGCAGCCTGGGATTGTGGAAGTTGTCCCTGCTGATGGCAGAGGTGGAATGAGATGTGCTTTAAAGTCCCTTCCAACCCAGACCATTCTGTGTTTCTCTGTGGTCCACACAATCAATTTGGGAAGGAATCATTCTCCCCATCAGCTACTGCAAACTTTAATTCCAACATCCCACTCTTAATAAACAGCTCCAACACCAAATGCCTCCTTTGTGAGCAATTCTGAGAGAGGAATAGGGAGCTCAGACTTTCATTCAAATGACAACCAAAATGAAATAACAGCAAAAAGCCTTGCACCATCCTCTGCTGCCAGCAAATTGAAGTGGAAATGAATCTGCGGTACCATTAGGCCGGGGCAGGTAATGGAGCAGGACAAAAGAAGAGTGGAATCTGAACTACCTGTAAGAGCCAGAGCCTTGGAATTAGCCAGGGCTTCATTGCCATCTTGTGCCTGGATCCAGCAGTGCAAGGCATTGATTTCACCTCTCAGCTTGAGCTCAGCTTTGGGGACAGCATCTCCTCTACGAAACCCAGGATCCCACTGCAGACCCTCAAACACAAGCCTGTGCACCTCACCTCAGCACAAAGTGAGAGCAAACCTTCTCCAAAGGGCCCACATGGACTTTCCAGGACCAAACAGGATTCTTTAAGAAATCAAATCCTTGATGTGCCCAGGAACTCACCGTGCTGGAACTGGGTTTCCACCTTCAGGTACTGCCGGAGCAGATCCATCACCACGGCCTTCATGTGGCCCCGAATGCCACTGCGGTACCTGCAGAGGCACCAAACCAGCCCTGAGCGAGGCTGAAGGCACACACAGCCCCTGCCACACCTGCTGGGGGTGGCTCCTGCTCTGCAGGACAGCCCTGGGAAGGCTCACCTCTGCACGAGCTGCACGATGCTCTGGGTGTTCATGAAGAAAACCTCGCGCTCCGACTTGCGGTTCAGGGTGGCCGCGTGGCTGTCCAGGATGTTGGCAATCTGAGAGGGAAAAGAACATGGGAAAAAGCACAGGGGAAAGCCCTGGATGGGCTGGACAACCAGCAGAGACACACCAGAGCCCCAGCAGACTAGCAAAGGAAGTTCAAGACTGCCAGTGACACAAAAATCAATGCGCTGTATCCTGCAGTGGAGAAATCAGCTTCCAGCATCTCCTCACCCCACCAGGCCTCCCTTGGCTGCAGTCATTCTGTAGTGAGGTTCCACTGGCACTACAAACTGCACTGCAGCACATGTACCATGCAAAAAGCAAATAAATGCCCACAGGGCCACTGATAAGACTGAAGTGCTCCCAGCAGTGTGCCTGGCTAAAGCCATACTGAGCAGGGAACATGGACCCTTCAGCACAGGTAAAGAGACAGGCCTTGCAGTGACACAGGTAATCATCTTCTACCATCAGGACCCCCTGTTCAAACACACCTTCCAGGTTCAGTTAACCTCCACATCCTTTAAAGGAACTTCCTCACTCTCTCTGCCCCAACACAAACCAATTTTTATCCCTCCATGAAGGGTGGCTGGTCACCTGTTGGCTGGGAAACTGGCAGAGGACCGAGGTGATGTTGCTGGCATACTGGGCCATCTCCTTCTTGATGGACTTCTCTACATTGGGTGGTATCCTCCCAGAAACACTGGTCATGATGTCCTGAAGCTCCAGCAAGGGCAAAGATGGATCCCTCAGGGTCTTCATCAATCGCTCAACCCAGCCCTTCACCTAGAAAGAGACAAGGCAGTGAAGGCAAGAAAGAAGAAGAGAAAAAACAACAAGAGGAAAAAGGAGAGGAGCGATGTCCAACACTCCACCTCATGAGCACTGCCCTGCGGCAGAAAAACTGCCCAACCCTTCCCTGAGCTGCAAGAAGGCTGTGTTTTGGCTCTGGAAGAGAGGCCCCCAGTACCTTGCTGCTGAAGAAGGGCTCTGGCAGGCAGTAGCCATTCATCACGTTGACCAGGTTGTCCAGCACGTAGTGGAAGATGCGATGGAGCTTCTCGCCCCGCAGCGCTGTGCTCTGGATCTGGGGCAGGGTACCTGTGTGCAGCTCAGCCTGCAACAAGGAACAGCCTCACTGAGCCTCCTGTGGGCCACCAGCCTTGGCAACAGCCAGCCACCCTCAGCTGCAGCCAAGGGTTAACCTGCAAGGTTCCCAGAGTGGGAAATGCACTGGGTTAAGACGCACATCCCCACAACAGCACTGAGGTAAGCAGGAAGCAGGAATGGTAGATAAGTTTGGCCTGAATCAGAGAGGGAGAGAAAAATCCCAGTCCCAGTCCTCATCTGAGACAAATAAATGTTGAAGTGACAATTCCAGTACAATGCACAAATGGGAAACTGGTTCACTGGAACATCCTGTACCACTCTCAGCGTTACTCCCTCATTAAAACCCCATAAAATCTGTGCCTTCTGCAACTCCTCACCTGCTGAACCCTGCTGGGATCATCCAGCTGCAGCTTGGCAATCACACAGCCTGGATCCAGGACTGCCCCTGGGCGTTTGACATAGTGGATGCAGCCTGATTCTCCTGCTGTTATCGTCATCACCATTTTCATCACCTGTAGCAAAGAAAACAAGTTACACACTCAGCTCCCTGTGTCCCAAAATGGCTCTAGTTTTGGGAGCCAGCAGGCAGTGTCCCACCACAGCCAGACCTGCATGAGCACCTCTGGCATTCAGGTGTTCCCAAAACTTACAAGCACAGATGCTGGGAACAAAACCCAGACACTGAAGTGAATGGGAGAACAAAATAATTGGCCACAAAATAGTACAGCAGGAACTTCAGGAATGCCACTTCTCATACTGCCTGGACCAAAGGAGACTCAGGAAGGTCCCACACTCAGCACAATGAACAAAGCAGACAATTTTCTGCTGCATTCCAAAGGCTCCTCTCAAAGGCTACAGCCACGTCTTCACTTCAAGCAGAGGGAACCAGGATCATTTTCTAGAGCTCTCAGACAGCTCTTCCCAGACAGAAACGCTTCCTTAGATCAAGAGCTGCTGCCTTTGGAGCAGAAGGGCTGGGTATGGGGGAGCCAGCTTGGTTTTACCCTTGCTCTGCTCCACACCACTGGGAGCCACGGGGATTGTGTGGGTGGTGCCTTCTTAGCCATGACCTGTTGCAGTGCAAAAGCACTTACATAAAATAGCTGGATCTCTGTCTTGACATTTTTCTCCTACACATTGTCCCCAACTGGTTTAATTGCCCCTCTGTCATCACACACCTTCCCCTCCCTCCAATCTGTTTTGAGCCACACACTCCTACACAACCCCCTGTGCTTTCCTCATCGTGATGCAGAAACTGCTCATCCTCCTCCTCCTCTGTAAGAGTTAAGTAACTTCCTAGGGAGAAGGGAGGAGTGACACTTATTAACTTCTGGGATCAACCTGATAAATGATCAGCTAACCAGGATGAAGTTTGTCACTTCATCCTGGCATATAACTGAGTCTGTCAGTAGTACAAGGAGAAGGCCTTCTTCACCACAGCTGGGAATGGATCCCACCTTCCCTTGGAATGTCAGGAAGGTGATAATCTCAGGATTTTTGAGAAATTTTGCTCATCATTTGGTGTAGAGTCATTAACACTCAAATTTCTGCTGTTGAATTTCTTCCCCACCCCATCACTCTCACTGATGATTCCTGCTGTACTTCAGGTTAAAATTTGCAAACGAAACACTGTGAATGATCCCTCATGTTCAACTCCCAGTCCCAAAACATCCAACATCCCTCCCCCTGGGCTTTGTCCTGGGCAGCCAAACCAGTTCTCTGAGAGTTTTACCTCAATTTCTGCAAAGCACTGGCCTGCAAACACGTGTCCCCCATCCTCCACCACATACTGGATCAGCTTCCCAGCGGAAGGAGAGCGCAGGATGGAGGGGTCATTCTCCTTCTCAAACACACAGGTCTTGTTCCCAATGGTGATGCGGTACCTGGGGAACAACAGGACAGATCAGCACCACAGGATTCCTTGGGGAAGGCATGGGAAAGGGAAAATCCAGTCTGCCTTTCCCCATTCTACTTCGAAACAAAACTACGGAAAACACCTCAGCCAAGGGAGAGGTGGAGATTCCAACCCAGGAAATTACCCAAATTCTCTGTCCTCCTGAGCAGATCCACTACTTTTCCCAGAAGATAACACAGCAGAGGGGGCAGAGTTCACATTCCAGACTTGGGGATGCCCTTTACTGCCCTTACTGCTCTGATCCATGCAGGGAATTTTGAGGGGATGCACTGAAACAGCACAACTTGTCTTTATTTCTAAAGCAACCATGGAATTACAAGAATTTTAAAGATTCTCAGGTTCTGTTTTTTTGGTTTTTATAATCCCAAAAGTCACTCTTAAGGACCAAGCAGAGGAACATGGACTCCACGTGGTGCACAGCCAGATCCTTCTTCTAACAGTAGCCAAGACCTGTTCTGTCTCAAAACTCACCCACCGCACACCTAGTAAACTCCTTCTAGGAGAGAATTCCACTCCCAGCTGACCTTTTGGGAAGCATGAAGTTACAAATACACCTCGTTTTGGCTGTGTAAATGCTAAACATGGAGCTGTACAGGTTGCTACCTGTCCACTTCTTCTTTCATGTAGGTGGTGTAGCTGCTGCCATCGTAGGAGAGGAGCAGCCCCCCGTCACTCAGGCGGTGCACGTCGACCTCCACACAGGAGCTGTTCATGATCACCACGTAGGAATTGGGAGACTGCCTGGTCACCTGCCAAGCCACAAGAATGGGAATCACCCAGTGAATTGAGCACAGCACTGAGTGTCTTGGCTGCCACAACACAGAGTTTTCCAAGTGCTGCAATAGTGGGAATTAATGAAGAGGAACAGAGGTGTTTGATGTCATGTAAAAATACTGGGGTCACAAAGGCAAGCAAGCAAGCTGACCAGAGGGATGGAGCACCTCTCCTATGAGGAAAGACTGAGAGCATTGGGATTGTTCAGCCTGGAGAAGAGAAATTCTGGGGAGGTTTAAACGTGGCCTGAAGGGAGCTCACAAGAAAAACAGAGAGAGGATTTTTGCAAGGGCCAACCCAAACCAGTCTGGGATTCTGTGACACAGCAGTCAAGAAATGCCAGAACTAGTGCTGCCCATGAATGTTGATTTAATCCTCTCACACTTCTGCACTGATGGCTGAGGTTTGATTGTGCAATCACAGACCATTTGCTCACCCTCATCTACTTAGGCACAGTTGTGTACTTACACTGCATAATGGAGGAGATAATTCAGGGGGGAAAATGAGAGATTGTCCCACAGGGAAAGCAACAAATGCTCTCCCTGAGAAAGGGATCCTCTCCCAGTCTCTGCCCCAGAGCTGCTATTTGAAGCTGGGTAAATCCTTTAAAGAACATTTCAGTGCTGCTCAATACCTCTATTCCTCATCAAAGATAAACCCAGGGAGGTGGAGAATTCTCACTGCTGCAAAAACCAGCCTACGGTCTTGCCATTAAAAACTTCACCACCACAAATTTGCCCCAGGAACCTAATGAAGATTGCACAGGCAACCTTAAGTCTAATATTTCCTAACTTTCATATGTTTGGTTTTGCAACGTGGGGTTTTTGTATGCAGCAAAAAAGCAACACCACGGGGAAAAATTGCTGCAAATTCTGTCACGTTGGTGTGTCAAAACCTCAGCAGAGCAGACCTATATATTCAGAAAAACGTGCTGGAAGTTTTGGTCAGTTTGTAGTAGTCTTTGCCTGTAACAAAGCAAATTTCAGCCTGCTCAGAGCAAGAGGCTGAAATGTTTACAGGGACGTTGCAATGGAGCGATGTGAGGGGTGTTACCACAAAGGAGGCCGTGCTGATTTCTTCACCCACTAAAGCAGAGAAAATCAACCCTGCTCAGACAGAACTCCCTGCACAGATCTGTGCAAAGAGGAGGCCAGAGCAGCACACGTGGCCATGTCCAGCCCAGGGGCAGGGGGGTGGCTCCCACTCTGTACCTTCAGCACGTACTTCCGTCCCTCGTAGATGAGCTCCACGTCCACCGTGTTGAGCAGAGTGTGAGCAGGGAGGACTTGGCCCCTGGAAAGGGAAGGACAAAACAAAACTGATCTTCCACAAGCCACCAAATGACTACCAGGGCTCCAAAGAGCTTCAGAGATGCATGCAAGGCTTTAGGAAACACTAGCAGAGAGATGGGAGGAGGTTTTTATAGAGTCTCTTCTTAGGGGAGACACGAATCAGTTTGACCAAGTCAAAATCCCTCCAGCCACACAGGCCAGCTTTGCTCTCCTTTCCATTCACTCCTGGGTGATTCAAGACTCCCTAATGCTGCCCTAGCAGCACACAGAGCAAGAACTCCGTGTTTCTGAGCCGTTTCCTGGAGCTCCTGCTAGAAACCAAAGCAATCTGTGCAGCCAGCAGGGGATGTCTGGAGGAGATGCAGATACCTGCCAGTTTTCTCAGCAGATAAAGAGCTCCCTGGGGCCAGGGAACAGTCAGCAGATAACAGCCCCTGAGTATTCCTGGACTGCATTGAACAGAACTTGTACACCAGGAGTAATTACTAGAGAGCAGCTTGCCCTTTTACCTTTCCAGGGAGTGCAGGAAGTTGGAGACGCTGTTTCGGAAGCTCACGTCAGCCACGTGCAGGGCCCCACACACCACCCCCAGCATGGTGTCAGGCCTCTCAGCCTAAAAAAGGGACAGACACAGTCACACCTCCTCCAGCCTCAGCCCAATCTGAACACCCAGCTAGAGGAATCAGCGGTCTCAGCTCTCTCAATACTCTTTAAAATCAAGTCGGTGTGGCAGCCATGTGAGCTCGACACAGAAGCCATTATTTCTGTAACTCCTTAAAACTACATTTTCTTCTGCCTGGATCAAATCTCAAGGTTCCAACAACATTTCCACTGTCATCTGTCCCAGATTCCAAACATAACAATGGTCTCAGTGCTTTTCTGGACAACTTTAAGACCAACTTTCCCCAACAGGGACGACCTGGGATTACGATATATGTAAGAAGCAATGCCACTGAAAATATTTATTTATTAAGTGGACACTGACCACTGCTACACCCTTTAGCACCAGCAGGCACCACCCCTGCCCACTGCCACGTGTGTCCCTGCAAGGGGAAGCAGCTGCACCTGCACTTTCTCGGCGATGAGTCGGTCCAGCCAGCCCGTGTCGATGCGGTTCTGCTGGAAGCTCTCTGTCTCCAGCAGCTTGATCAAGTATTCCACAGTGGTCCTGAAGTCCCCTCGGATGGACAACTCCTTCAGAGCCACCACCATGTTTCTGGAAGGGGAAAGAAGCCCTGTTATCTATCCCATCCCAATGGCAGCATAGCAGCTGCAGGCAGAAAAGCACCTGCAGGTCAGAGCAGACGAGCGCAGGCACTGGATGGTGCAGGATCCTGAGGGAATGGTTGGGAATGGGAGAATATTGACTTCCCTGCTGCTGGTGTGAAAAGCAGCTCAGTGGGATCAGGAGCTCCCCCTGCTATCATCACCCAGGGCCCTACCAGGTGTCAGAGGTGTACAACAGACAGACAGACAGATGTGGTGTCCATCCCACCCAGAGTGGAACAGGGAAAGGCTCTGGATGAAAAATGTGGATGACAGGTCAGACAGGTCTGCCTTAGGACCAGGTGCTTTAAAACCCCACACCACAGAGGACATTCCATGGCTCACAAACCATCCTGAAGCATTGGTCAGTCAGGTTAGCAATGTTTTTCCTGTTAGAAGTTTTCACCTGGATGCTTTAAAGAGGGACTTTCACCCTGTGGTAGCTGTGTCACAGCCCAGCAGCAGGTATACAAGGCAGGGATGAAACAGAAAGGAAGAAAAAGAAAGAAAATTAAGCAAAAAGTGTAGAAATGTAGGTGCAACATAGTGGAATTGCAAAGCAAGACAGGATGAGAAGCCTGACCACGAAATGGAAAACAAGATGAAGACGGGGAAATTGCTCTTGGAACTCCTAGAAGTAAGGAGCCTTGCTTTCCCTGGATCAAAGAGGACAAAGCCAAGCAATTCCCAAGCCCTCCCACATTCCTGACTTACGAGATGGCTTCCTCACGGTTCTCCCCCCAGGAGAAGCAGTGCCCAAACTGGGAATCAGCAAACTCATGGAGCCCTCCTGCAGCAGCCACACTGAAATAGCCCCAGACGTTCTTATTGCTGCGGAAATTCAGCTCCTGAACGGTGCCAGAGCTGGGCTTAAACCCCTGCAAAGACAGACACACATTGCTCTAGGCCCTAAAGAAAAGGTGAGTAATCCAGAATTAGGGTTCTGAGGGCTCTGAGAACAGCTCTTTGTGCTGCAACATGGTATAACAAGTTCAGGCTGTGTCTAAGGGTCTAAGTGAGGTAAGGGAAGAATCTCCTAAATTTGCTGCCAAAATTTTCAGCAGCAGCAGCAGGGACTGGCCCTGGAAAGCCCAGAGTGAGCAGCAGGCACAGAAGTGGAAGCCTCACCTCATCAGGATTCTCACTGGTGATGCGGGCAGCGATGACGTGGCCACGGGGGCTGGGAACGTGGGCTGAGTTCTCGAAATCAATGGTTGTGTCCCCCCAGGGAGAGACTCCATACATCACCCTGATGTCCTTGATCCTGTGCAGGGGGATCCCCATGGCAATCTAAGGAGGAAAAAAAAGAAAATAATAAAAAAAACACCACTAAGCTTCTCTCCTCACAGAGCCAAACATTCACACTTCCCAGGACAACTCAGCTCAGTGTGATATCCACCTTAAGCCCTCCAGGCAGTATTTTCCATTGACTGATTAAAAGGCTCCAGGGAAAGCTGGCAGTGCCAGGTCAGCTGAGGATGGGCACGCATTAGGCCTGTTAAAAATATACTGAGGTCCCAGTGAGGCAGAAGGGCCCTAATTAGTTATAGGAAACTGTGGAATTTTGCAATTATAAACTGTGGGGAGAGTAACCTGCAGAACCAGCTGCTGGCTGCATCCTTATGGAGCAAAATCCCATTTTCCCTGTTCATTAGTTGGGATTTTTTTTTTTATAGACACAGTTCAAAATAGAAGTAGAAAATCATACAGAGCCTTACTGAGGTGTGAGGGCACTGTGGCATCCACCCACTGCTGGAAAGTTGGGGGGCAGGAGTTTGGGCGGACACATAAGGGACTGACAAGCCACAGCATACCAACAACTGCTCTCAACTGGATCTCTGAGGGATCCCCTGGTGCCTTTGGGGAGCTTCAAACCACCGCTGAACTTGCTGAAAGATGAGAAATTGCATTTCTGTGCTCACCTGGAGCTGTGCTGCTGGCAGGTTGACATCTGCCACCATCTCGGTGCAGGGATGCTCCACCTGCAGGCGTGGGTTCAGCTCCAGGAAGTAGAAGCTGCCATCCTGGCTGTACAGGTACTCCACAGTGCCTGCACTCACGTACCCCACCATCTTGGCCAGCTTCACTGCACACTGGGACACGGAAAACAAGAATATTGCATTGCCAGTCACCCCTGCTCGCTCTGTTCACCCAGCACACACACTTCAGATTTCTGCTGGCATTCTGAAACACCCCAAAACTTGTAACAGGCCCAAGGCCTTCCCAGAGAAAAGCCAGTGGCACAGGAGTTTTGATTTCCTTCTTATTTCATCGACAATTCACAGAAGGCAGAGTTTGAAGCAAATATTTGCAACGCCCAACATTAGGCAATTCCTGCAACTCCTGAAACTTGCTTTTAACATGGTAACACACATCCAAAACACACTTCCCTCCCCCTTTTTGGGGGGCATTTCTCTTTGAAGGGAGCTGTTGGTGAGATTTAGTGTGGAAACATGAGTGGCTGCCCACACCAAGCAGGTGGAGACACACAAACATCGATTGCTCCTTTGAAACACTCAACGATGCACAACCCCGGGTGATGTAAAACAAAAACACAAATCCTGCCTGGTTCTGGAGGCTGGCCAGGGCAGGGGAGGCTGCAGAGCCACTCTCACCTGTTCCATGTGCTCAAACACCGTTGAGGTGGCAATGGAGGCTGGAGCCTCCTCGATGATCTTCTGGTGGCGGCGCTGCACGGAGCAGTCGCGGCCGAAGAGGGAGATGGCATTGCCATACTGGTCTGCCAGGATCTGCACCTCCAGGTGCCTGGACTGCTTGGCCAGCCTCATCACAAAGATGGGAGAGCCTGGGACTTCAGTCTGGACCTGCAGAAGGGACAGACACCTTGTGTGAGAGGTCTCACAGAGACCCAGCCTGAGCACTCAGAGCAAGGCAGCACAGGTGAGTGGGAGCAGTCACCTGTCTGAACAGATTGGGGAAGTCATCTGCATTGTTCACTTTCCTGATTCCTTTTCCTCCTCCTCCTTCAGAGGCCTTGATCATGACGGGGTAGCCAACCTCCTCAGCAGCCTGGCAAGAGGGGCAGAACAGCAGGGTAAGTACAAAAAGGCAGCAGAATCCAGTGAAAAGATCATTATTTCCCTGCTGATTCACATCCATATCTGACTATTTAGCAACCAATGGGATAGTAACCAAATATCCCATTGGCAAGAGTGCCTGTAGCTGGAAAAATCAGCAGGGATTTTGTGATTACAGAGAACTCTGACCTCTGCAAGTGACCACAAAATCTTTTGTCAGTGCTTCAATGCCAGTAAATCTACGAATCCACAGAAAAGCTTTTGTATAATAAAGAAAATCATTAAAAAACCTGGGTAACATGAAAAAAATCACACACTCCACAACCACTCTTCAAAGGAAAACTCCAAATCCTGTATTGTGCCAGGAATATTTCTTATGCTAAAATTCCTCCTCAAGGAGAAACTCCAAAGATGAAGTGAAGTGTGTGGTTGTGGGTTTTTACCAAACATAAAAAGTAGATGACAGCTTTTAATGCAACACAACCTTGCTCCCATATTTTGTCTCTCCCTGCTAACCCTCACCCAGCTGTGCAGGCTGGGGCTGAAGTTTGAGAATGATCACTCCCCAGTCTCCAGGAGCCAGCTCTGGGGCTGCAGCCTGCTCCCAGTGTGTGCTGCCACGAGGAGGAAGCTCCAGGCCAGCTGTGTGAGCCCCCTGAGAGCCCCCAGACCCACCCTCAGGCCATCATCGGCGTCCTTGACGTAGCCCTTCTCGTAGAGCTCCTGGGGAACGCTCAGGATGCGCTTCTGGAGGTCGTTCTCCTGCCAGTCCACCCGCAGGCCTGCAGCACAAACTGACTTAAAACCAGACAACAAACTGACAAAGCCAGACCTACACTACAGTACCAGCTGAAGTCTGATAAATCCCCTCTAAATGAGCTCGTTTGTCTCCTCTGTCTGTGCAATAATTCACAGGATTCACAAACTCCCAGGGATCGAGTCCAAACCACTGGGGCAGAGGAACCCCCTGAGCTCGTCTAGCCACGGTTAAAATGTGCACAATCTACACAGATCATCACCTTTAAACACAATAAATGTCCTCAGCACCCTCTGAGCTCCTCGTGCTGCTGTGAGAAGCCACTGTAGGACACAAGTCACAGCCACAGCTGCCTGACCAAGGGCTGGGAGCCCTCAGAAAAGGAGTGTGCAGAATGCAAACAGACATTCCTGATCTCTGGGGAGCAAGCATTTTTATCCACTACATTACATCCTCCTCCATTTATCTGTGAGAAGCAGGCTGTTATTCACAGTGTTGTGGAACTGCAGAGGAACTTCCATGGAAGCAGAGTATGGGCTCCAAAACCTCACAGAATCATGGGCTGGTTTGGGTTGGAAGGGACTTTAAAGATCACCTTGTTCCAACCCCCTGCCATGGGCAGGGTCTCCTTCCATCAGACCAGGTGTCTCCAAGCCCTGGGTGTACCAGGTGAGCCTGTGAGCATCAGCTGCTCTCCAGGAAACAACCTCTTCCATGTTTCCTCACTTCTCCTCCCCATCCCTCCTCCCTGCCCTCCTCTGCACGCTGCCAGCTCCTCCCACCATTCCAGGCTCATTCCACCACTAATGGAATTGCTTCCAGGGCACCTCACTGGTGTGGTGGGCAAACAGCACAAATGGGGAACCCTGAACGGATGGAACATCTCCTGGAACACCCTTGTGAACACAGAGCTTCCTAAAAATTGGACATGCTGGAGGAAAACAAGATCAGGATGATCTTGATAAACACAGGACAATTTCCTTCTTACCACTGCCACTCCAAGGAAGAGTTGGAATGCCAGCAGTCTGAGCCACGATGGAAGAAGCAATTTTATCTCCTAAGGCCCACATGGCTTGGCTGGGAGGACCTGCAAGAGCAAAGACAATGCATGAGAGAGACACAGGGGTATCAGGCATTAGGGCGAGGTCCAGAAGTCTGATTTAGGAAAAACTCTACTCTCCCCATAAAACTGAACCCTCTTTAAAATGACAACAGGGACAATCTGGTTTAACAGGAATCTTTTCTGATTTTTTATCTCAACATTAAAGGCTATGTTGGAAAACTTTCCCCTTCTTCCATACAAGAACTGCTGCAAAGAGCAGATCATCCATCTTGCACTGCAGACCATTCCTCAGGGCTCTCCCTTGGACTCAGGATTTCTATCTCCCTAAACCTCCCCACCTCCAAACAAGGACTAGACATCAGAAGAGCAGTCCATCTCCTCACCCATGAAAGCAATCCCGTTTTTGTGGAGAAGTTCTGGCAGTTTGGGGTTCTCTGATGCATGGCCCCAGCCAGCCCACACAGCCTGCAGGAGAAAAGAAACAATTTGCTCTTTGTTTGAATAAAACAAGCAAGTGAGCAGAAACAGACACATGCAAACACTCCAAGTCTTTCTTTTCCTCATGGAAAACAGCCTCAGAACAGCCAGGAGCCTCTGAGCTACAGGGTGTGCTGAATTTAAAGGATGGCTTGCACCTTGCAGGCCGTCTCCTGCAGATATTCCTACTGGGACAGCCACTGCACTGTCACATGGGCTGCCTTTGGGTGCTCATTTGGTTTGGAATTCCAGTTTCCTTGTCCTGCCTTGCTCCCCAGGCACAGCTCCTTCCTGAAGGAGAGAAGATTGCTCAGTGTCTGTGACACTTCTCACCTGCACTGGGATCCTCTTGGCAATGTCCAGGATGAGCTCCACGTTTGCATAGTTGTTGTTGTTGGGTCCTCCTGGGACTGGCACGTAGTGATCTGCCATTTTAATGTACTCTGCAAACACAGAGGCTCCATTCAGGCTGCAAATCTATCAGCAGGACTTGCTCTAAAACCCTGCTTTTCCCCAGGCTGAGCCCTCCCAGCTGCTCTGGGATGCACTGACCTGCTCCACAACACCCCACTGCTGACAGATCAGGAGGACATTCCCCTCCCTGCACGGCCAGGGCTGTGCAAGGAGAAGGCTGTGACCCTCCCCAGCTCACCTGCATTGGCTTTCAGGTCCTCAGGGGTGACCATGACCACGAACCTGATGGCCCTCTCGTTCCTGAACATCTCGTAGGACCAGCGCCGGATGGACCTCATGCACTTCACTGCTGCAATGCCATTGTTTGCTATCAGCACCTGGGTGCATTAGAAGCTGGGATGAAATAGAGTCTAAATAGCACAAAATAATTAACAATCATGAAAGAAGGGGGTTTTTTCCCCCCTCCACAGATTTTTTGACCAGTTTTGGGCTGTGCAGGTTTTTCAGCCAGCATCCAGCTCATGCCCATCTGTCAGTTCAGAGAGCAGCTCCTGTTTCAACATAAAATTTTAATGTATTATGCCTTGGTTGGATTAAAGAGCAGAAGAACTCAAATCAAATTATTAAGCATTTTAAAATACATTTCTTAATGTTTTTCCAGTCTACTTTTGTTTTTTCTGTCTATAAATCCTTCTGCATCAGCAGAAGTGCTCTGGCACACTCACATCTTTTTTCTCATTACTTTAAGCTAAAATAATCAGATGTTTGTTTATCACTTAGAAAAAGGAAGCACAATGATTCCAGGCAGAAGCTCAGAAATATCAATTTGATACCTGCAACATACAGCCTTAGAGAGAGACAAGTCAGAGCTGCAGAGAGGAGCTGCAATAGGCTAAAACAGGTCAGGGAGTTACCTTTTCAATAACTTTATTGCCTCCAAAGCGAGTAACAAACTCTGCTGGAGAAGCCACGGTGAAATCTCGCTGCACATCCACCTTCTTCCTGTCCCGGCCCTGCTTGACAAGGTGCAAACCAGACATGCTGGGCCTGAGGAGAGGGAGAGACAAAGCAACCTGTCAGGGCAGCTGGACACCAGCAAAAGAAAGTGTGAGAATAATGGGAAAGTTCTCTTTGACCACATTCCCCAGTCAGACAAGAATCTGTCCTTGCCTCCAGACCCCCATGGCCTGGTGCTCAGTTTTACAGGGATGACTCCTTTTAAAGTACTTTTCAGTTATTTCCATGCAAAAGTTTCAGGTTATCTGGAAAAATTCCAGCTATGCCAAAATATAATGTAAAATTACATTTGCTGTGTGTTGCTGCCCAACACAGAACAACAGTGCTCCACCAGATTGTTTTCAGTCCATCCAGAGAAGCTGGAAACAACAGTGATTTCTGGCTTTGGCAAAACAAGCTGCAAAATCAGGTTCTGCAAGGAAATCCTCCTGGAAAGCACAGCAAATTTATCTCCAGGTGCAAATGAGAGACTCAGACTGGCTATGGAAATCATTTTCCAAGAGTTCTCCACTACCCAGTCTTTAATATCTTCCTCAAAAGCTCTGAGAGCCAGAGGACAAATTAATCACATTACTCCTACTACAAACACAGAAAGCCAATTTTGTGCCTGCCAAGACCAGCCCCGTGCCCTGCCACAGCTCTTCTGTGTGGGAATGGCACAGCCACTTCCCCTCCTTCTGCCTCAGCTTCCACAGCAACAGCACAGGCACAGATCCCCCTTTGGCTTTGATTTGCCAGAGTTTACAAAGCTGAGTCTGTGAGAGGAAATTCCAGGGGAAGGCACAGAGCTGCTCCTCACACCGAGTGTCTGCCATGGTGCAGCACGACTGGGAATCAGGGAATTGATGAGACACTTTTTATGTCACAGGCACTGGAGCTTCACCTCTCTGCCCAGCCCACAGATCACTTGTTTTTACTGCACTTGCTGGGCTCTCCCTAAGAGTTTCCCTCCCCAGGAGCACAGGGAAGCCCTTCCCCTGCCAGTGGCAGCACCATTCTGTAGGAATGAGGATGGGGAAGCTCAGCTCAGAGCTCTGGGAAGCCCCAGCAGCACCGAGGGTCGGTGCTGGTCTCTGGCAGAGCTGTGCCCAGGAGCCTCTGGATGGAACCTCTGCCCTAATCAGCTGCTGGAGGGCTGCTCCATTGAGCAATTCCACTGGGAATGGCATGGGGTGCAGACAGAGCAGCTGGGGGAGGGCACAAAGGGAAAAGCAACACCAGGAGAAGCCAAGGCACAGGTTTCCTTTTGCCATCACAGCCACCAAGGCCAGGGAGCCCCAGAGCTGCTCCAGGGCAGGGCTGGAGCATCCCTGTTGGAATGAGCTGCTGTTCCAGGGGCCTGGCCACAGCCTGACAGGCAGCACAGGGATTCCCTCACATTCCCTCAGAAACACCTCATGGCCACGAAGATTTCTCCACATGGAACACAGACCCTCCTCAGCACTGCCCCAGGAGCACAGTGACAGCCCAGACCAACGCTGTCCCTCCCAGGGACACTCTGGGACACAGGAATGGCTCTGCCAGGTCAGAACAACTCCATCCAGTGGAGAATCTTATCTCAGACAAGAGCTGACAGCCAGAGAAAGGCAAAGAACAAGCTCTGTGTGCACAGGTTCAGCCCCTGGTACTTTCCCTTCTTCCACTCAGCTGCACTTCCAGACATTGTCACCAAACTCAGAGCTGTCCCCAAAAGTTCTCACACTCCTGTGAACTCAGCCTGGGAATACAAGGACAGGAGCCAACAGGCAAGAAAGAGAGCAAAGGTGTAGTTAAGGTTGAATTTCTACTAAATTTGTGCATTTAGGGGGTCAGAGTCTTCCTGGCAAGGAAGGAGCACAGTCCAAGGAGTCAGAGAGGTTTATGCACTACAGGTTTATTGAGAGCAGTCTCAACAAAAACAAGATAAAAATCCCAAGGTGAGAATTTGTGAGCATGTTTAAATATGAACTGTCCCACCAAGAAATTACTACACACAAAGATACTTCTACAGGCAAAATATCAATAGAGCCTGAGGTTCATGTAACAAACATTTGGACATAAACAACTACACTCTGATTTGACAGCATGCCAAGAACACCAAGTTTATTTATCAATAATCACAGGCTGCACACTGTAATCAAAACGGAAGAGTTGGGGGGTTTTTGCAGGATAAGATGAGGTAGAAGCTGGACAGGAAGGAAGAAAGCACGGAGCTCTAAAAGAACAGAATAAATGCTGAGTTAGTGACTGTCATCTCTATTAATCACCTGCTCACAACTGCCATGTTTGGTGATGGAGGAATTTCCAAAATGCTTTTCTTCCCTTCAGAGCCCACGGGGGGTAGGAGTTGTGCAGAACCTCCAAGCTGACCAGCCCTGATCCCCCAGCTGAGCTGCACCCTGGCACCTCTGTCACAGCCTGCATGCAGGGAGAGCCCAGGGGCTCTACCAGGCTCGAGGATAAAATAAACACCAGGAGAGCTCAGAGAGTGTCTCCAGCACAGAGCCCAGGGGCTCTGCCAGGCTCCAGAGGACAAAATGAACACCAGGAGCTCAGAGAGCGTCTCCAGCACAGAGCCCAGGCAGGGGCAGGCAGGCAGATCTGCGATCCTTACCTCTGCAGCATGTGGTACCTCATCTCCTGACTCTGCTCTGCAGCATCCTCCATGCTGAGTGCGGGCAGGAATCACTGATTCCAGGAACTCCCGAGTTCGGGCTCGCTCAGCTCCTCCCTGCAGCTCAAGGAGAAGCTGCAAAGAGCCTCAAGCGGCTTCTCCTCCGAGCAGGCGACATCCCGAGCGCTCCAAATCCCATCACCTTTGTCCCCGGCTCCCCCCGCGGCCGTGCCACCCTGGCGGTGACGCAGCAGAGGGGACCGGCCTGCCCCGGGAGGGGGGACCGGCCTGCCCCGGGAGGGGGGACCGGCCTCCCTGGCGTCACCGGAGCAGCGACAGCACGGCCGCGTTACGTAACGAGCGATGCAGCGAGCGATGCAGCGAGCGATGCAGCGAGCGATGCAGCGAGCGATGCAGCGAGCGATGCAGCGAGCCTGAACCGGCTGCTCCGAGCCACGGGAGCCCCGGGTGAGCTCCCACACCGGGGGCACACGGGGAACGGCAGCACAGCCCCCCACGGCTCCAGCAGCACCCACGGGGGGGATGCAGCAGCCACGGAGGGGATGCAGAACCCAGGGGGATGCAGCACCCACGAGGGATGCAGCAGCCACGAGGGAGGGGATGCAGAACCCACAGAGGAGGGGGGGATGCACCCAGAAGGATGCAGCACCCATGGGGATACAGCAGCCGGGGGGATGCAGCACCCACGGGGAGCAGGGGGATGCACCCAGAAGGATGCAGCACCCACAGGGATACAGCAGCTGGGGGGATGCAGCACCCACAGGAGGGGATGCAGAACCCACAGAGGAGGGAGAGATGCACCCAGGAGGATGCAGCACCCAAAGAGAGGGGGGGGATGCACCCGTAAGGATGCAGCACCCACGGAGGGGAGGTTGCAGCACCCACAGGGAGGGGGATACAGCAGCCGGGGGGATGCAGCACCCACGGGGAGCAGGGGGATGCACCCAGAAGGATGCAGCACCCACGGGGAGCAGGGGGATGCACCCAGAAGGATGCAGCACCCACGGGGAGCAGGGGGATGCACCCAGAAGGATGCAGCACCCACGGGGATACAGCAGCCGGGGGGATGCAGCACCCACGGGGAGCAGGGGGATGCACCCAGAAGGATGCAGCACCCACGGAGGGGAGGTTGCAGCACCCACAGGGAGGGGGATACAGCAGCCAGGGGGATGCAGCACCCACGGAGGAAGGGGGAAGCTGCCCAGGTGAGCACATCCCCAGCTGCTGAGGGCTCTGTGACCCCAGGGGTTCAGTGCACTTGTAGGATTTAATGTGGGATTGTCAGGAGGGGTGGGGAGGTGACAGGGACAGCGCTTCCAGGGTTGCAGAGAGGAATGTCAGAGGCAGCTCCTGCAGGCACACAGACACAGTGTGACACAGCTGGCAGATCAAACTGGACACCAGCCTGCGAGCTGGGAGACCCTGGACATGTCACTTCAGTTTTTTGTGCCCATTTCCCACCTAGAGATGGAGATGAGATCACTCCATGTGCTGGAAGAATAAATATCCTCACAAGCAAAGTGTTACAGCACAGCAGGCTCCAGTAACACCACTGGAGGAAGGAAGAATGCTTGCTCCAGAATCATGGAACATCCTGAGATGGAAGGGACCCACAAGGATCATCAAAGCCCAACTCCTGGCCCTGCACACACAGACACATCAATTGCAAATTTGGGGTACAGGCAGGATAAGGAAGGGCAGTGACTGCAGCAGTGCTCTGATGGTAAAACCTGAATTGCAACTAGGCACAGCAGCTGGAAATTTTAAAATTTGGGGATATTTGGGTCTGTCCTGATGGAGGGCCATAGCCAGGCAGCACAGCTTTGATTTGGGGCACAGAATCCCAAAATGCAGCCAGCCAGGAGGGGATCAGTCAGAAAAGGAACAAGTACCTAGGGGAGAAGTGCCACGTTAACCAGGTGACAGGAGGGAACCTCCCTGCAGGGCCAGGGGGCTGAGGCCAGCACGGGTGACACGGTGACAGGGTGAGGGGCAGCAGCAGTGCCATGTGCTGCCAACATCAGGGAACAGGGACAGTGACACCCTGTGGGGCGAGGGCAGCCTCACNAGTGCGTTCTGTGTGCTCCAGAGGCAGGGAGGCATGGGCTGGCCCGGGGAAGGCAGCCTGGAGCAGCCTGCAGCACACACACACAGAGTCCCCAGGGAAGGATGGGCACTGCTTCCCTCTGGATCTGGCCTGAGGAGGCTGTGGAGAGAGCAGCTCTCCCCCATCCATGTGGGCTCTGTGCTTTGTAAGTATGATGAGAATACAATTCCACCTCAGGCAGCTGAAGCCTCCCTAAGATCTGCTCCCGTTTTAGCTCTGCCCTTGCATCTGATCTCACAGGAAGGCAGAGGGAAGGAACGAGCAGAAATGCTGTCCAGCAAGGGATGCAGAGTTCCACAGCTGGAATAAATGGTTCCCCACCCCTCAGGCACAGGCTCTGGAGGCAGCAATCTGCACCCTGTCCAAGACAGTTCTGCCCGTGTTTTAAAGAGCCAGAATTAGCTTGAACACAGACACTGTCAAAACCAGGGCTTCACCTACAGGTCAAAACAAATGAAACTTGACTCAGCTCTGACATGAATTGAGCCTCAGGATTTCAGGGAATTAAATCAAGGATGCAGCACAGAACAGAACCAGCTCTTTCTGCACTGCCTGGCAAATAACTTCCCTTCCATGCTAACACAGAATGCCAGCATCAGCCCAGGCAGGTCTCTAGCCTAAAGCTGGAATTTTTACAGAGCCCAAATGGGTACAAGCTGCCAGGATTCCTCTCAATTAACCAAGTGCCAACAGTTTGCCAGAAGTTCCTTTCCTAGCCACACACCTGGCTGCTCACCTGCCATGCCAGGTGCATTTGGAACGGGACCATTTCCAGGACACACAGCCCAAATCACTGAGCTTCTCTGCAAGTCCAAAAGCAACACCCTGACACTGAAAACATCTACTGAATCCAAACATCAATCCAGATAAACAGCCAAGTTTAAATCAAATTAATATCCATACTCCAGCTCCTAAACTTACAGAGTACCAAAACAGCTTTACTTTTCCATCCTCATGAAGTATAAAATTCCACACGTTCCCAGAGCAGCAAAGAGCCCAAAGCTCTCCAGGTCAAGCCCTGGCACCAAGATAAAAGTGAACAACCACAGCAGCAGCAGCACAAGACAGCTGTGCAGCAGAGTGGAGAGGAATTGGAGTCCCTGGCAGGGAGCCCTCCCCATGCTCCTTGGCACAGTTCAGGTGTTGGGCAGATCTGATCTGCAGGAACACGAGAATGGACCCTTTTACACAGGTAGGGCAGGTGGGGGAGTCTCACATTAAATTCACCAGAGTAAGAGATTGGTTATCTCTCAGTTAGAAGGATAAGTGAGCACGTGGCTGTCATGCTGGGGCGTCTCAGCCACGGAATCTCTGCAGAATCTCCCAATAAATCACTGAATTTAGAGAGGACATTTCTGTTACCTGATGTTAAAGGGAGCAAAATAACACCAAAATAAGAATACAACTTCTGAGAGGCAAGCAGAGCTATCCGGTGTGTTTGCTCAGGGAGCAGAGCAGCTGTCAGGGAAGGAAGGAGCTGCAATTCCCACGTGCAATTCCCACCTTATCAGTACAACCAGGCAGAGCCACGAGGGCAAACCACCTCCTTTCCTTTCAACAGAGAGAGGAGGAAGTCAACTTTTCACTCCAGCTGGATGAAGTTCATGGCCTTAAGCTGAAGGAGGGCAGGTTCAGATTAGAAATTAAGCAGAAATTCCTCCCTGTGAGGGTGGGGAGAGCTTGGCACAGGCTGCTCAGAGAAGCTGGGGCTGCCCCATCCCTGGAAGCATCCACGGCCAGGTTGGGATAGAGGAAGGTGTTCCTTCCTCAGAAATCACCCCACACAGAACCCCCAGCACCACCTGACAGCACAGGCAGAGCCAGAGGGGGATCAGGAGCCTGCAGACAGCCTGCAACAGCAAGGATTTCTCCTCCATGCAGCAGAGGAGAAATCCCCTGTGGAGCAGCCCTGGAGGCAGCAGCAGCCCCGCAGACCCCACAGCACATCTGTGCCTCCCTGTCCACAGCTGGGCCAAACCCACAGCAGCACCAACAGCTCCACAGCATCAATGCTCCTCAGTGCAGCCTCCCAGCCACAACCTGCTGGGCTGCAAAGGAATTTTTTTGATTCAGAAGAGGCTCAAAAGGATCTTTCATTACGTTCAGGGCTCTGTGCAGTCACTCTAAGCAGGAACCTTGTCCCAGTGCCAGGCTGGGCACGCTCAACCACTGCTGCCCAGGCTAAAATTGAGGCATTTGTCCAAATTTCCTTTAGCAGATGATTAGTTCTGCTTAAGCATCTCCATAATTTATTGAGACACTGAGAAGTCCAACCAGTGTTAGGAGCAAGGAGCTAAACTCTGTGGGCTTCATATGAGGTAAAGCTGAACTCCATCCAAAAATTTGGCTTTCAGCTGATACAAGTGGACTGTCAGGTGACTTTGTGCACCCATGTCACTGCTTATGAAACCAGAGCCCTGAGGTACAAATACCAGAAGACATGCAGGTTTTGTTCTATTTTAAACAAGAATTTGATACAAGATACCGTCTCAGAAGCTGGACATTAAATTTAGCAATAATCAACAACAATTTATTAAACAAAACAGATGGGCCCAAAGTACTTTCCAAGTGGCATTTATGGAGGGGTTTACTTAATTTGCCACTCAAATTTCAGAAAGGAGCATAGCAACTCTGTAACAGGTCACTTTGAGGAAAACTGTATCCCAGCAGGACTGGTTGGAAGTGCTGATGGAAACTTCTGAACTCAGAGACAACACAGGCAAAAAAAAAGGGAAAAAAATGGCAGGCTTGGATTAATTATTGAAAGGTGCAAAATGCAAGAAACCCTCTGAATACTCAGTCTGGGTGGTTACTGTCCCCACACACCAATTTTTGGGCTCTGATGATCCACACGGCAATTTAAAGTTCATTTTTAACCCTCCAGAGCAGCAGCCAGCTGGCACACCTGAAGGTCTCCATGGATCTCCAGGGGCAGGAGAGCCCAGAGTGCACAACCTGTCCCAGCAGGGGTGTCTTTAGCAACAGCATAAACACTCCACAAGATCAATAAGGTCACACAAACCTGCCCTCACAGACCCTTTGGCAGCTGAGTAAATCCTGCATTTAAATCACCATTGTTCCCTGAGGACTGCTCTGCAGCAAAGCCCCTCACCCCAAACACGAGCCATCTCTGTTTTAATCCTGTGGGAAAATCACCAGCAAATGGAAAGGTTTTTGGCAACTCCTTCCTTGTTCCCTTGGACCTGCACCTCTGTCAAAGCACACAGAACTGCCTGTGAATTTTCCTTTATCACCTCACAAAGTGTGTGGTACCTTTGTGAGCACCAAAAGGAAGCTGGAAGCACCTCTGCTCCATTAACTGACTGCCACAGAGTGACTCCAGGCAAGTTGTTGAACTTGTCTTTGCTGTTGTCTTTGTCTCAGTTTCTCCATCTGTAAACACGATTTAGAAATCTCCTGATGAAAGGGACAACCATCCTGAAAAGTATTTCAACTCACCTGAGTTTATCTTAGAAAAACAGCCCATAATGCTGTAACTTTTCTGTTTGAATTGGCATTTCTCTCCAATTTAACTCAAAAGTCAAGTGTTCCCCAAAGGGACTGCCAAAGTAAGCAGGTTACAACAGAGGTGCCCAAGGTTGCACACCCATTGCACTCTGGGGCCAGACACTGTCCTACAAGATTCTTGCTCTGATATTTCCATTTACACACTTGTGGTTAGGTGCTCATCCAATTTCTTCTGTTCCTAAGCTGTATATAGTTACAGTTTCCTGCTCCAAAATTACCTTTTGTGCTGCCAAACCATTGCAACTGGCAGGCTCTGGAAAGGCAACCCTCTGTAAATTTGCTTTAAGGTTTTGCATCAGTTGTGCAAGTGCCAGCTGGCTGAACGTGCCCAGCAGCCTGACCAGGACAGCTCTGTCAGGCACAGAGCAATGTCCCCCTCCTGCCCCAGCCTGGGGGTTTGGGACTGTGTGTTCCCAGAGGCTTCTCCCTGAACTGGGAAGGGAAACACCAAAACAAGGAGAGATTACAATTTCTTAGCCTGCACAAGCAAAGAAAGCAGTAAAACACAAGAGTAAGGATTAGCTGGTTGTGTAAATATCTAGCACTGGTCAGGAAACCCTGCTGGAATCAAGCATTCCTTCAAAAGCAGCAAAGCAAAGGCAGTGAGGGATTGTCCAGTAAAACTGGAGTGGGATCCACACTGTCCTGGGTGTTCCTGGGATGGGAAGGCACAGGCAGAAAGAGCAGACCTCCTGGAATATGGCAAATAATGAAGGATACATGGGAGAGTGAAGCCAGACTGCCCAGGCACTGAGAAACTGATCTGTACATGAGAAGTGCCCAGAGAAAAGAGGGACAATCCCACAGGCACATCCCACCACAGGAATGCAAATCAGCAACACCTGAAAATAAAGGGGCCTTTGGACAAGGAAACACCATCAGCAGCACCCCAAAAGCCCAGCTCATGGCTCAATCACAGAGAACCAGGAGTGGGGCAGCCCTGAGAACAACCCCAAGCTCAGGCAGCAGCGACCAATCTTGGTTAAATCCTGCAGTGTGGTGATAAAGCAAGTTAAATCTTGGTTTATCACCACACTGCAGGACTCCAGCCTTTACTACAACCAGCACAATTTTCCCTATCCTAACCAAAAAAAATTCCAGTATGGAGCCACTGATCCTACCCACTGCCAATTCTTTGGCTACACTGAAAACAGCAAATCCCATGCAAAGACAAAATAAGCAAATATTTTCTTGCTTTCAACAAACAGGGCCCAGAAAAACCACACACAAGTGAAAACTTGAAAGGTCTCAGAGAAGACACTTCCATTTTCTGAAAGCCAGGACAAGACAGGCAAGGTGATAAAGGAATTTAGGCACAAATACTTCACTAAAAGCAAAGGAAAACCGAAGGGTTTGATACAGATAAACACACAAGAGGTCATTTAGAAACAGAATGCCAGAGCAACACTTGAAGCCAAACACAAATATAAAGCTGAACCTTTGGAATATCTTTGGAACTGACAGGGTAAAAAGACTGGAGAACTTCCATTAACTATTTCACTTAACGAAGAACTTTGATGTAACTATTGATCCATACCTCATATGGCTGGCTGGGCCATCCTGAGCGTTGGGAAGCCCCAGGTCCGAGAGGGAGTCGGAGCAGACAGAGGCAGGGGACAGAGACCTCTCCTTCTCCTCCAGCAGGTCCAGCTTCACCAAGGAGCTGGTCTCATCCTCAGAGTTGTCCTCGGACACGGAGCCGATGATGAAGCGCGAGTGAGCGCTCGCGTCCGCGCCTTTGCTGGCTTCAGAAGGATCCTCCATGGCTCCCCCAAACTGGGCTCTCAGCACTGCCAGGGGCAAAAGAAAGGACAAAACCAAACCTGAGGTGAATATCCGCCCCTGGAGGGCAAAGCAAGGTACACTGATGGGAAATGCAGTGTTAAAAGGGCAGAGCTGAACCCTGAGTCTGGGATTGAAAATAGTTCTGCTCTAAGCACTGACTTCCCTGCTTGCACAGGGACTCTGAGATTCACAAGCTGCAGAACCTCCCACCTCAGACAAAGCTGCAGGAGTCACTCAAAAGAAAAAAAAAAACACCAAAATAACTCCTCACACCAGACTCAAAACCTATAGACAAAGGCAGGGCACTCTGGCAGTATCAAAATTCACAGGATCAGAGAATCCCTGACTGCATTGGGTTGGAAGGGACCTTAAATCTCATCTC
>VYZP01029572.1:8969-21551 GCA_013400635.1 Hypocryptadius cinnamomeus
GTTGAACGGAGGGGAGAGTTGCTGGAGTGGAGCCTAAAGAGCTGTCTCTGGGAGAAGGTCGGGCTGCGGGACACCGGGACGTCCCGGCATCTGCAGTCAAAGTGTCTCTTAGGTTCGCAGGGACTGTCCGCTGTGTCTCGGCAGCCAGCATCAGCTGGACAGAGCGAGCGAGCCCAAAGTTCTTTCCACAGCAGCTGGAAACTCACCCAGGTTTCCCGTTGTAAAAATGATCATCCATCTATCCATCCACCTGGATGGACGACAGTGTTATCACTGCTTCAGAGGTGCTGATTATAAGCTGCCTTGTGCCCAAGTGCACTAGATGTGTGTGAATGATGCGTGCAGAACATGGAACAGGAAGGGCAGAAAGCTACTTGGAGTAAGAAAATGTAGAATTGGAACTAAATTTTTCCTAGTTAACTTGACAAAAAGTTCCACCCCTCTTACTGGCTTTACTAATCAGGGAGAGAAACATCTTTCCTCTTTCAGATAGTGAGGCTGGAAACTGCTGTTCTCTTTGAGAGCAGTAGGTTACTTTCTCAGAAGTAAGTCCTGTTAAATGCAAAATATAACTGGTTTTGTGTTTGGTTTGGCTTTTGTTTGTTTGTTTTGGTTGTTTTTTGTTGGGTTTGTTTGTTTGTTGTTTTGTTGGTTTTTTTGTTAAGTTCCTAACTATATGGGAAGCTTGATGAAATTTACTTGTTTTGCAGCTATTTATAATAAGACTGCTCCTCTAATTTCTGTTCTGCCTCTTTATCAGTTCAGGCACTCAAGGTGCCATTCTGTTGATTTAGTGCTTAAACACTAATGCTATCTCCCTAGTACTTGAGCTGTGACAGCATAGAGTCTCCAGATTATCAGAGCTCTTTATTTCATCATCATGGATGTAATTCATTTTGTTGACAGGTATTGTTTTACCTGCCCTGAACTTGGATATCTTGCTTAGCACTGCCTTTGGATTTTTTCTGTGGAAGTACATGGATCAAGAAGCTATTTTTCTGTTTCATAATGTAGTGAGTGTAGAACTCCTTAGAATCTCTCTACCTCCAAGGAGGATTTTGAGTTGTGTGCCCAATTTAGACTGAATGTTTTTCTTTCATATGGCTGAGGCTGTGTAAGGTGAAATCTGCCTTTATTGAGTCAAACTGGCTGTCCTAGTGCTTATATTTCTTGTGCAGTCTTTGTTGTGATATGTTAACCTCTCACATACACTTATTGTGTCTCACAATTGAGATACTTGTAACGATAGAGTGAAATAATTTACTGTTGAGAAAACGATAAAAACCCCAACCCAGTATCTAGAACTCATTCTTCTTGTATGGAGAAATGCTAAGTAACTACAGATAGCTATCTGCTGTGGTTCAAAAAACTTAAATCTTGAAAACTGCTTAGAATTTCTCTGTTAGAATTGACAAGAAGGATCTTTGGAGGTCAGTGCTCTCTGGCAGGGCAGAAGGCCTGGTGAGAAAACAGCATGCTCATGTAAACAGGCAGATCAGATCATCAGGAAGATCTGGAAAATAAAGATCTGTGTGGCAAATCCACATGGATTTAGGCTGGGGACTGTAGTGGGCTTAGTAGGATAGACAGGGTTTGATGGCTCTATATGAAGTCCTCAAAGACCTTGTATGAGGAACTTGTCAAGTTTTCAATTCCTGTCCCATGCCTGAGTTGCTCCCTTGGTGATGCATGGGGTGAAAGGTGGCTCTGGAGAAGTCAAAATCACTGCCTTCTGGACACTGGCTTGTGAGGGACCAGGAGGGCTTATCCTCATAAACCAGAGTTTATGAGGATGTGTTTAAGGGAAAGGGAACAAAACCAGCCAGCCCTGCTCATGGCTCAGGAAAGGCCTGGTGAAACACTTCTTCCTAAAGGAGTCATTCAGTGCAGTCAACTTTTTATTTTCAAGTTATGGTAGGATTGGAGTGGAATTGTGGATTTATGAAGAGCTCCTTTTATAAAACAGGCTCTAGTGTCTGATGTAATCCAGCTACACTCCCTACACCTATTTTAAGAATAAATGCAGGGAGTTGCCTACTTACCCAGGTTCTTTCAGTTCAAACTCAAGTATTTCTTGAGTTTATTTTCCCTTTGATTTCTGTAATTTAGTATTGGCCAGTACAGTGCTGAATTCATGACCTTGCTCTTACTGTGATAAGGGTTGGGTTAAAATACCACTGCAGTCAAGGGGTAACTGGGCTGAAAGAGTAAGTTCTGATAACACGAATCTGCAGGTAGTTTGAATGATCATCTTGTTAATGAAGATTCTTTACATCTTTGCAAAATCTTGTTATCCAGTGCCAAGACTTTTTCAAGTACACTTTATCATGTGTGTATAGAACAGTTCAGACTATTGTGTTTTAGTGCTCTCTGTTGTTTGTTTGATGTAATCATCCGAACTGATGTGGTGTGGCTGAAGACCTGTATCTTTTGGCCACTCCTGCAGTGATATCTTTCCACTCAGGGATGGAACTGTAAGGAAAGGAAACATTTTAAATTGTTGCAACTGTTTTTTTTAATTGTGCCCCTGAATCAGCCTTAAATTCAGTTTCATGGAGAGCTACTAACAGATGTCAAGTGGTAGTACTTGAACAATATTGTTTAGTAGGGTAAGGGAAGCCTTTCTTCTCCTGGGGTTTCTGCCATGACCATGAGCCCATTTAATTTAACAGAAAAGTTTAGAGAAGATCTCTGTCAATGCAGTTAATCCCGAAAATATTCTGTTATCCTTAAAATCTCCTGAGGGAGCTAGCTCCAAAAACACTACTTTAAATTCTTGTATTACATACTTCTGGCTCTTGAGAAAAAGTAGGATTTTGAAGCCTCTGTATGAAAAATGGGTGCAACAGTACTTTGTTCTCCCACATCTTGTCCTGTCATTTCACTAAATGATCTTTGAACAAGGTCTGGCTTGGCTGTGGCTGAGCCTTGTACGTAGCACAGTGGACTCTAGACCTTGCAGTAGCAGAGAGGCTCTGAGTGCAGATGTGTGTGATGATCCTGGCCCACGAGTATTACATTAACCACCACAGCTGAGTGGGTCAGTGCTGGAAATCATGGTGCAACTGCTGAGTTACTCCAGCATTCCAGAGCTTCTGGATTGTGAGTGAGTACCAGTTATGTTTCAAGTTCATGTATTCAAATGAATTGGAGCCCAGCAGCTTTGTTCTTTAGGTTATTAATCGTGCTGGAGCTTCTAAGCTGAGGAATACTTTATAACTCTTTGCTATTCACAGCATATCTTGGCTGTGATAAAGGAGGATTTGTGCTAGAGAGTGCTGTTCTGGCAGCAGCCACTCGTGTAGCTGCAGCTGTACTAATGAACTTACAGATAGCATTGTCTCCCTGTGCTGGAATAAGCTTGCAAAGAAGAGTGCAGGCTTGCCTGTGTAAAATGCATGCCCAGTCAGTGCATAGTGCCAGCACAGTTTATGGCAGTGTCAGGACAGCCTTCCAAGTTTAGACTTAGCATAATGAATGGAAGCTGGACTTTATGAGAGGTTGAGAAGGGAAGTGCTTTAGTGTTTCTTGGGCCAAAGTTACAGTAACACTGAAAAGCTACATCATAATCTGTTGTTTTGCTCTCAGAAGTGTTTGACACTTGTAGCTCCATGTTTTCTTGAGGCAGGTTCAGCTTCCTGCCTCTCTGTTAAAAGCATTGCAAAATAGATTCATCAATTCAATTCTTGTGCTCATACAGCCAGCAGTGTTTCTTTGTAGTTATTTTTTAGGGGTAAATAAATGGTTTCTGAGCAATGCCTCATGGCTTTCAAACACAAGAAAGAAATCCTGAGTGCATCTAGAACTCTTAATTTTATGATTTTAAAGTCAAGTAGGTGCAGGGGTTGAGCAGGGTCTTTTAACAGTCGGTGCCTGGTGTAGTGCCAGCACTTGTGTTTCCATGGATGTGGCTGTGGATGTCTCCATGTGCTCATGCTAATGCCTAGGCCATCCAGAGATGAAGCATCAGCCTGTTAGTACTGCAGCACTCACCCTGAAAAACCTGTTTACATTGTCAGTCTTGTGATATGTGACCATAAAGAAGGCAAAGAAAAACGCAACAGAAATGATTTAAGGTGTAAAATGTTTTCCAAATGCTTAAATAGCCTGGGACTGTCAGGCAAAAAAGAGATGTTTTGGGTGGGGATAAGACAGCCTTCTGGAGAATCCTAAGTGACATTAGGAAAGTGACTGCTAACTCACCAGTATGGGGAAGTCGAATTATGTAAGTGCATTTCAAAGAAATGAGGTATTACTTCTTTCATGAACAGTTAAAGATATTGCCTAAAGGTATTATTGATGTTAAAAGTTCACATGTTTGAAAATAACTTGATAAAATCCCAGCAGGAGGGATGGGGCCATTGAGGACTGCTTGGGCTGATGCCACTGGTGTCTCAGGAAAGAGACTGGTATGTGCATTGAGAGAACTTGGTAGAGCTCATCCTGCAGCTATCAGTGTGTGCCTGCACCACTCTGAAGCTTCTCTAGAGGCATCTGCTGTGAGCTGGTGTGAGAGACAGGATGTGAAGTAGATGAGCCTTTGGTCTCTGCAGCAAATGCCAGTCTTGTAACATGAAAAGGAGGTAGATTGTGCCTGTGAACTTCCTATGGCTTGTCTCAAACAAGAGGACAATAAAATGCTTCTAATGAAAAAAGTGAAGTGAGACTCTTCTGGAGAAAGTCCCTTTTATTAAATGATCTGAGAAATAATTTTTTATTACATTACTGATATCCTCAAGGGGAAGAAAAATTGGAAGTTTCAAGTGCACAACCTTCTCTACAGGCATTTCAGTGCTGGGAAATGAAATTTTCATAAGATTTCCTGTTCTTGTCACTCCAGCATACCCACTGCTCTTACTCATTAGAAAGGAAGATTAGTAAAGGGAAGGCTGGAGTTGGAAACTGTCTCATAGCTGGTAAGCATGGGGGAGAGTGGGAAGGTAAGCTTTGTGTATAATGAGAAAACCTGCTTGTGCATCTGGATTTCAGCCTTCCTCGATCACTTTTGTGTAGTTATGTGATTTGAAATCCTTTGAATAATGATGCTTAGGTATGTCAGTAGAGAAAAGGTGTCATTTTTTAGTCAGTATTGGAACAGATGTTTGTTAGCTAGGCAAAATCCCCACAAAAATAAACAATGCAGCCAAGTGTAACTGTGATGATAAAAATAAACACTGTCCTTGGGGGGGCTGAAACATACACATTTTGAAACAGGCTTTTTGTGTCATGAATATTTCTCACTTCTACTGGTGACATTACAAGTTCCAGATTTTTTCTGGTTTTTTTTTTTCTTTTAGCAAATAGGCTGTGTTCTGATAGGAATTATTTGTGTAGTCTGCTCATTAAGTGCTGAGTTAATGTTTCATAATGAATTCATGATTTGTAGACACTTTGAGTGGACTGTGATGCTTTTCTCTGAAAGCTTTATGGACGTGCTTTAACTTTTTCCCCTAAAACTTTCCCCCCTGAAAACTGCAGTAAAAATGTTGCCAACTCCAGTGCTCTTCAAAATTGTATCTTGAGCCACGGTACTAGAAAGAGCATGACACTAAAGAAGCAACACTGCTGAATTTTTCCGTTGTCTGTTTTAAAATGAAAAGTTTGAGGTTTTCCTCCTTCAGTTCTTTACTGCTGAGAGTCTTTCAATTGCTCATTTCATGGGGACATTTCTATATTTACATGGTGTTGCCATGGTTTAGTTTGTGGTTTAACCATATGCTGGAACAGTAGAGTTATACTAACTACAGATTACTTTGCCAAAGTAAAATACACCCATATTCATTCCTACCCCCTAATTTTGCAGTGTAGCTTGACTGATGCAAATCGACTCACTGATAAAACTCTCAGATTTTAAGGCCTTTTTATTTGAAGAGACAATTTGTTACTTTTTAAACAGCTGAAGCAGCATAGTTTATATATAAGCACAGGGACTACAATCAATGTACAAAGTGAAAAACAGGTAATGAATTACAAACTTGCAGTGGGAGAGAAGGAGCTGGGTGAGGAAGGACAGCACCAATGAGATCCCTGGCATCAGCCCCTGGTTATTGGGTTGCAGAGGATGTTGTATTTGTCTGGCAGTGGAACTCTTCCAAGGGCCATTATTGGAGGTGAATGAGCAAATCCTGGCTTTGGCAGCTGGTAGAGAGCAAAGACTGAAGTGTCCTTTTCCCAGAGCTTTCTACCCTACAGCCACACTTTGCCAAAGAGGATATTTTTCTGTGCTGCGTGTCATAAGTATTTTTTAACAGTGCATTGTTTTCAGCAGTTATGGTGACCTTGCTGGTGGAGTCAGTGCATTCCTCCTTACATCACTAGAATTTCTGATGCTTGGTGGCATGAATAAGCCACAGTCAGTAGCTAAAGTATATTTTTGCTTTGAGAAAGATGAATGTTGATATTTTCCTGAAACTATTACAACTCATCAGAAGATAACATTGTTATGTGAAAACATTTCACCTTTTGAAACTGAAAGAAAAACATTCAGAGATTTAAAGCAACAGTTTTGTCATATTTTTATCTTTGTCTATTTGTAAATATTTCCCAGCATAATGTTTGTGGAAGCCAGTATGAAATTTCATTTTCTGATGTCAACCCAGCCTTGCTACATTTGGTGTCTGGATGTTAGTATCAGGGAGTTCACATTAAAAGTATACTCAGATTTATAACCATAGTTCTCTGTATTAATTTTTATTAATTCAATGAACTGTAAAACCTTTAAAATATGAATTAATTTGGAAATTATTGTTCTCCCCTTTTCAAATACATAGCCTGAAAAGTGTTTTATCTTTATTCTGTTCCATCAGTGTTTCAGTGAATTACAGTCTTGGCTACAGCACTGTTTGTGTCAGCTATTACAAGTTACTTGGGTTTTTGGTGACGGTAGGGGTTTTGTCCTGAACAGCTAGAATTTTCCATTCTGTGTTTCTTAGTCACTGGGGTTTGCATCTTGGCTGGAAAAATGTGGCCTTAGTAAACTGTAAACTGATTTCAGAGGAAATTTCTCTCCTTTAGTGGAGAGAAAGTATCAGTTAATGTACAGGGTTCATGTGGTGTAGTACTGGTGGCACACATCATTGCAAAGCACTACCAGATTTCTTTCACCCTTAGGTTATTCTTAATTTTTTTTTCTGTTTTTAGGAGCTACTTTTAAAATGGTTTATCTTTTCCCCCATTTTTCTATCTAAAATGATCTCGTTTCTGCGTTGTATTCGTGGAGTCTTTCTTGTATTTGAAGTTTCAATTAGCTTGGTTTTGATCTGCTGAAATTTAGAGAGAACAGCACTTCTTAAGAGTGGAGATAAAGAAATTGCAGTTAGGGGTAGTTTGAAGAAGCCATCAAACTCTATACCCATGTCTACAATCAAGAAGTACCAAGTGGTGGCTGACCAGGTGGCAATAGCCCCAGGTGACAGATGTCAGTCACGTCATCGCTCACATTTGTGTGCTGCTGTGGGCCACGTGTGTTTGCCAGAACAGGATCTGAGATGATGGCAGAGGAAACCGCGAATACAGCCCAGTGGTGGGCCACAATGCATGAGAAAGAGGAAAGTATTCCAAGTTGAAGCTTTTCTCCCAAGTCTTTTCAGTGTGTATTGTAACAGAGGTGAGCTTGGAAACCAGAACAGAACAAACAAATCAGCTTTTATGGCTGAGGAGAGACCTGAGAGGCTTTGTAGGTGCAATTGTCTGGTCTGGCTTGTCACTGTGCCTGTATGCTCCTGTGGAAGGTGCTTTTGTGCTGGAAAGGACACCAGGCTAGAGGAGGTGGCTGGGGACTCACACTCTTCTTCCCAAAGACAGCTGAACTTGGGGCACAGGTCTGCAAGAGGATTGTCTCAGTGTCTGCTGTCTGGAGACATCCAGACCTTCACTGGAGGTGGAGATGTGCAGATCTTGGCAAGGCAAGCTGTGGTCCTGCCCCCTTCTGCCAATTCGTCAAGGCACCCTTAATTTAGCTAAAGCAGTCCTCTCCTGGCACAGCAGATGGGACAGGCATCCGAGGAAGTGTGACAATTCTCTCTCCAATGGCCTTGGTGCTGCGGTGTAGCCCCCTCCCGGGCTGTGGCTCCAGGGACAAGGGCTGTGTGTGCTGCAGGGAGCAGAATTGCTGGCCTCAGTGGCAAGCAGTGGTAGTCACCACCCCACATATTAAGCCAAATCATTGATGTCCTAGGCAATGTGCCAAGAAAATGGAGACCATGGACATGTTTGTGTCACAATGGTGTCTCTTTGTAGAAGCAGAGTTTTCAGGTCACTGGCTTGAAACTGCAGGACCAGCAGCTTTAGTGTCTCTAGCAGGATGACAATGCCTCCTTCCAGTGGAGCCAGCACTAATACTTGGGATGTCCCTGTACATAAAGATACTTTTTGATGCTTTTTGGGCTTAAGGCTTCCTCTAAAACACAAGACATCCAAATGGTGTTGGGGCCTTTTCTGTTCCTTTCCAGGGCATATAAGGCTTTCTTTGAAAGTTCACCTAAAATAAGATTGCAGAATATCTTGTGTACTAGTGTGCTGCTTCATGAACTCCAGAGAGTCACAGAGTAACAGAATTAAAAATGCCATACTTAAAGCAGCAGAGTAATGTATGGAGAAAGGGGTGCGCTTGCTTTGGGGATAAAATACACACTAAATATATTCTTTATTCTGGGGGGTTGTCCTTGCCCTGCAGCTCTCTATTTAGGGTTTTTGGTAACTTTTGAAAAATTCAGGTAACAGAATTTTCCAAAATATTATGAATTGGGCAGGTCCTACCAGATCTAATTTTGCCAATGTGGGATAATTCTAATTTCTATCTAATTTTTCAAATGGTGCTGACTTCAGGGAAAGCTTTCCTTACTGGGGGTGAGGATTGAGCCTAGGCCTGCTTTCTTTTTAACAGTAGGGGTGGGAGCAGCATTCACACAATGAAGGGTTTATTTATTCACTTCTCTGGTTTTGAAGACTTTAAATTTGAGTTCTACAGACTTTGAAGTCTGTATAGGAAAGGCTGCATTTGGGGTTTCAATTATATTGCAAACTTGCAGAAGGTGTCAAATTTACTTTATAATGTTGCTTTTTTACAGGTGCAGATTCCCTCTACAGAAATAGTTTCAGTCTCAGTGATGAAAAGCTCAACTCTTCAACTGCATCTACTCCAAGCTTGCCATCCCCTTCAGTAACTCCTTGTAAAGGTATCTTAATTTTAACTGTTGGCATTTCTTCCTAATCCTCAATTATATGGGCTTCTTGCTGGGAGCCAGGATTTACATGCTTGCATGGACTTTTTTGGGTTTTTTTTCCTTGGTGTTTTTTTGTTGCTGATGTTTTTGGATTTTGGGTTTGGTTTTTTTTAATGACAACAAGACTAAGGATTACTGTTGAGCACACTACAGATCCAGGTATTGTTGTCTTGATTATAAATGGCAATAGCATCTGTATCTGCATTTTGCAGGTAGCCTGGTAAGTCTTTTGGTTTTGAAACACTGAGCTAAAAAAAATTGTAGTTTTGTGGCTGATAAGGATTAATTATTAACTTGTGTTACTTTTTTATTGAAGCAACTGAGTGGCCTAAGTGTCCCATTTCTCTATAAAAATGCTTAGCCTGGATGCAGGGGTAGAGGGACACCTCTGAAGACTTATGCTGCCATTTAAGTTATCACAATTGCTCATATCCATGTAGACCTTACACAGTGCTTATACAAGCCATGTATTAGCAACTCCTTCCTCCTTTGAAGCTATGCTGTTGCAAAGAGGCTTCTGCCCTGCAGCTGATCTGACTGCCCAGGACAGTGTTTCATTCAGGTTAACTTGGATTAACTCTGGAGCAGACATATCAATAAGTGAACACTCGTGCATTTGCACTACATGGTGCTTTTGTTACTGCTTCTTTCCTCATGTGCATGTTCAATAGCCTTTCATGCTTTCATATCTGTCACACAGTGACCAGTCACAAAAAACAAGTTAAATGATTTCTTTTCAATTAGTGGGACATTGAGGAGAAATAATGAGTAGCAGTTCCTGTGAAATAGCAAAAAAAGAGCTCAGCTGAACTGACAGAAAATATTTGGTGAAGAATTACGCTAAAGGACAAGATCAGAAGACAGAGTTGGAACTGGCTTGGAAAAGACCACAGACATGAGATAAAGAAATCACTTGCAGTAAAACTAGATTGAATGGAACCAGTGGTGTTGCCAGGAGTGGAAAATTTGGTGGGTGTTTGGTTCCACATTAGTAGTGTATGGACCAAGAAGAAAGGATCTGGCAGCACAGCAAACCTGTGGTCCTGACGTGATTTTAAAGGGCTGAGATTTGAGAAGGGCTGGGAGCTCATAGGGATTGATTAGGGCCATGCATGCAGCATCTGAAGAGAGGAAACAGGAAAGATGGCCACAGTAGCAAAGACATGGATTAGCTGATATGTATCTTTTATTCTTTACTGCCCTTCTTTTTAAGAAGACTACGTAAAGTATTGTTTTGTGTTGCTTCTGTCAAGTAGAAAACTATAAAAGCTAGAATTTCAGCTCAGTCTCCCATGTTCTCTAAGTGCTTTTGGACATTGCAGCATCTCTACTGAACCTTGCTGACAATAATCCACAGCATCTTTGCTAGCCCTGAAAATTATTTGGAGGCTTGTGTGTTTCTACTGTTTCTTCTAGCCAGAGAAACATGTCATGTCTAATCAGTACTGCCCCTTGTTTTGCAGCAAAGCTTGGAGACACAAAAGAGCTGGAGGACTTCATTGCTGATCTTGACAGAACACTAGCAAGTAAGTAGATTTTTATTAGTTGCTTGCATCTCACTTGGAACTTGTTAGAAAGAGTGTTGAAAGCCAATGTATAGGGAGAGAGGGAAGGGAAAAATAGAAATATTTTATATTATGTTGCTTCCTTTTAGTTTTCTAGTCCTGTGGATCATTATCTGGATAAGAAGGTAAAACAGACTAAATTCAGACTTTGCCTGAATGTTCAAGGTGTGCAGTTTATCCTGTGTAACAAAGGCTGAACTCAATGAACCTCTGGTCCCACCTCTGAGTCAGCTGCAATTCACCTCTCCTTGACAGTGGATGGATAAATAAACATCAGTTTCTTAAATACTCAAATCTCAGTTTAAAAACTGGTGAGCTATTTCTTTATTATAAAACTAAGTAACTGGAGGAGTATCCTTAGGTGAGGAAAAACCTTTTTGTTCTAGACATTGCTTTATGAAAGAGTTAAGGAGCAGATATCTGCATCTGTTGACTTAATGTCAAAATCCTATTTGTGCTTGTTTTTGCCAGGAATGGAACTTGGATTACTTTGTCTGCCACTATCTAGAAATTGTATCTTTCAGCTACAGTAATGAATTCTACATTATGATTTTTAAAGAAAAACAACCAAAAAACATGCCACCTGTTGTCTATTCCTTTTGCTTCTTCCTCTTCTTTGTTTATGTTGTGGACATACCATTTCTTTTGGAGGCTTTTTTATGTGGAACTAGGCTATAGAGCCCAAACCAACAAGTTGTAGGACTAGACCTTAATAGCAGCGTAAACAAAGCCCTCTCAAACTATGAACTGAGAGTTTTGTGTACTCATTAGGTGTTTTCCCTTCCCTGTATTTCTTGAAGTTATGGACTTAATTCAAGACAGCTGCCCTTATGAGCTTCCTGCTTCCCTGCTGTCTTACTTGAATCTTAATCCTGGTTTCACTTCTCATGCTTAAAATACATTTTTTAGCTTCCTGTCTTCTGTCATGGAAGTAAGCTTGAGCTACCTCCATCTTTACCACTGAAATTTAATTGACCACTCTTCTGAAAGAAATCCAAGTTTTTGGAGGCTTATGTATCCCAAACTGGCAAATATTTGCATTGCTGTGTCTTGCACAGCCATGTTGCAGCTCTAAAGGGGCTGCCTATAATATGCAGGTTTTGTTTTCCCTTGCAAAGTACATCAAAGGTGAAGGCAGGAACTACCACCTGCTCTAGTGGTTTTGTGCTTTTTTTTTTTTTTTTTTTTTTTTGGTGTGATTATTTTCTTTTAAATCCCAACTAAACAAGTCTCCAGTGATCTCAGCAGAGTTTCATTTGTACAGTATCACTGTACAGTGAGGAAGAAGTCCAACTTCCATCTGGTATTTATCATCACATTTTTGAGGAGTTGTATGTATATGCTTGAGGTTACGCAGATCTTTGCACAGATACCTTTTCAAGCCTAATGCACTTATTAGAACAGTACTTGCCTTGTCTTTTTAGCACACCAGCATTTCAGCTTTCATGTTAACTTAAAAAAAGACATCATTTGGCTTGTCAGGCAGTCTAGCAAGCTGGGCATAGGCAAGTGTCTGATATGTCAACAACACGCAATCTTATTTAATAGGGAGCTTAGTGATCTTTCTTGTTCTGTATTTTCAGGTATGTGAAATGAATTTTCAGCATTGTGCTTGCATGTGAATGTGCTCTGGAGGATAAGTGACATCAGTCAGTGGGAACTGCTGCCCTCGTCTGATAACTTTGCTCAAGATACCCTCTGAACATAACCTTTGTGAACTCCTACAAGTATTTAACTGGCAACATTGGGTTTGGGGTTTTTTGGGTGTTTTTGTTTTTGGTGGTTTTTTTTTT